>NIVC01003631.1:0-72500 GCA_002269645.1 Macrostomum lignano
CAGTCACGCAAAAACAGCAAAAATGATTAATTAGACAATCATCTTATTTTCCTTTGAGTCAGACTGCAGCTCATTGCTCAGTAATTACTCTGCTTGTTAGAGAAACTTTGAAGATAAGAAAATAAGGTCGAATCTGTCACGCAACTTTCTCATCCCGTGTAGACCAAAGCACTCCCTTTGGCTTGCGTCCCAGGCTTGAAAACTCGGTCTGGAATAGCAAGTTATTGGTTGGCGTTCTGTTAAAGTTCAATATTGATTCCATCCAGAGTTTAAAACGAAATTGGTTAATATCACAAATCGCGCACTAGCAGAAGCACACAGTTGTGGCAGAATCTAATTGGCCAGAGTTTCCAAATAATTTATTGAATCAAGACAAAAATTAAAACAAAAAAACACACAGATTTTCTTGGTGCACTCAAACAGCCACTAATCAACTGGTCTTGGTTTATCGGGTCAACAGGTTTCATTGCCTTTAAAATGTTTGAATTTGTTTGCAAAGTTTGCTTGCCACTGCGCTCTACGAATTTGAACAAAAACAGTTGTCATGGTAACATTATGAGCAATTCTATCAGTGAGCAGTCTGCTTTGCATAAATTACGTCGCATGTTTTACTTGCTACTCTTCAGTAGACTGACCAGTCTTTAAACCCTAAAACCCTAAACATAGTTTAAAGCCTAGTGGTTGGAGCGTCGGACTCCCGACTTTCAAGGTTGGGGGTTCGATTCCCGATCCCACTGAAACAATTTGTGTCCTTGAGCAAGACATTTAAATCTGCATTGCTTCAGTTTATCCACCTGTAAAATGGGTGGCTGGGGTAATTGAGGCTGTGTGTGATGACCCCCCCCAGTCCTTGAACTGAACAGCCGTACGCAGCCTTCAGATGCGCCGTGCAATAGCTGCGGCTGAGCTGTCGGTTGCACATCTGCCTATTAGGGCAGGTGTAATGATTTATGATTATTATTTTATAATAATTATTATTACCATTATTATTATTATTATTATTATTCATTACTATTTATTATTATTATGTCCGTTAGTTGCTGGCCAACTAAATAATAATCTTGATGGTCCTGAAGTTTGTCTACTTGCATAGGATAATGCAAAGCGTGGCTAATAACACACACAAGCTCACACGCACTTCAACACTCATGTGTGCAAGTAAACTTTAATTGTACAGAATTTTTAAACCATCAACATATTTATTTAATAGTAAAAGACTATCACGAAACAATCTAACACAAGGTTGGTTGCTGGACCGTGACTAGCAAGTGCACACATGTGCAAGCTTACTAAACGATTGAAATCTGAGAGAGAACAGTCATAAAGTTCTAATTTATCAACGATCATAAACCGCAAGACGAGAGCTATCAAGGATAAGGTGTTAAGAATAAAATTGGTTACCGATTTACTAGGATGCAGAAACCAAGAGCTAAGAGCGTTCGCATGTTGGTGATACTGCTGTCTGTCAGAGCTCCTGCCTGCATGCGGCGTAGTGATTCACCAATTAGTGTTAATGTTGTCAGGCATTTAGACTATATTATGATTTGATATTCATAACATGCTTTTTGTTACGAAGTGCAGTTGGCTAATATTAAATATGCGAAAATTTGATAAATTTAGCAATACTTTATTAGCAATTAAAAATATGCAATTACTTATGCAATTCGCGATTAGAAATTGTTAAAATCGCGACTCAAAAACAGAGTAGTTACTGATAAAATATTAATTATGCTTTATAATCATCGGATCAGGGTGAAATCTGTGTCGCCTCCACCCCTCCCCCCTGAGACACCTCAGTGTGTCGCCTCCACCCCCCCCCTCAGACACCTCAGTGTGTCGCCTCCACCCCTCCCCCTCAGACACCTCAGTGTGTCGCCTCCACCCCTCCCCCCTCAGACACCTCAGTGTGTCGCCTCCACCTCCCCCCTCAGACACCTCAGTGTGTCGCCTCCACCCCTCCCCCTCAGACACCTCAGTGTGTCGCCTCCACCCCTCCCCCTCAGACACCTCAGTGTGTCGCCTCCACCCTCCCCCCTCAGACACCTCAGTGTGTCGCCTCCACCCCTCCCCCCTCAGACACCTCAGTGTGTCGCCTCCACCCCTCCCCCCTCAGACACCTCAGTGTGTCGCCTCCACCCCTCCCCCTCAGACACCTCAGTGTGTCGCCTCTACCCCTCCCCCTCAGACCCCTCACTGTGTCGTCTCCACCCCTCCGCCCTCAGACCCCTCACTGTGTCGTCTCCACCCCTCCGCCCTCAGACCCCTCACTGTGTCGTCTCCACCCCTCCGCCCTCAGACCCCTCACTGTGTCGTCTCCACCCCTCCCCTCAGACCCCTCACTGTGTCGTCTCCAACCCTCCCCTCAGACCCCTCACTGTGTCGTCTCTAACCCTCCCCTCAGACCCCTCACTGTGTCGTCTCCACCCCTCCCCTCAGACCCCTCACTGTGTCGTCTCCAACCCTCCCCTCAGACCCCTCACTGTGTCGTCTCCAACCCTCCCCTCAGACCCCTCACTGTGTCGTCTGCACCCCTCCGCCCTCAGACCTCTCGGTGTGTCGCCTGCACCCCTCAGACCCTTCAGTGCGTCACCTCCAGAAAACCAGAAAAAGAGATTAAGCATCATGCAGCTAAAAAATCTCCATCACTTTGTTAGAATAAAACTCTCGCTAAAATCTAAAGCTTGTAACACCGGAACTTACGTAATCAGGCCTTATATTGCTGTCGAACACCTGATCCTCAAGCTCTGTACTGGACATGGCTAAACAAACAAACAAATTAACGGTATGTAGCATCATTCGGTTGCTTTATGGCTTTACTAATTAATTATAACTAAGAAAAAATTCTACTACTCTACCACTGCAATAATTTTGTTTAAAAGCTTATTATAACGCAGGAATTGCTCAAGCTCACCTCTCGACTCGCCATTTAGCGTGGACTCAGAAAATGACGACAATTGATAGGAAATATCTGGCGAGGTCATGAACTCGTCAACTACGCGAGACAGCGAGGAGCCTGCGGATTAGAGAGAATTATTCGTTAAAATCGCATCTAAGTCAAGTCGCTAGTTAGAGTTAAATTAGCTTGGCGGTAAGAATGATTTCCATTTCATAAACCGGTCCTTGGTTCGAATCCTATGCGGAACACAAAATAAAAACTCAAAATTTTAAAATAAACTTAAGTGGAAAATCTGTAATAGAAAATAATAGAGAAAATTCTAGAAAATTCCAGTCGCGCTAGTAGAAATTTTATTAAGCATAAATTTGTAATATAAATTCTCCCGCCATGCGCTAAGCCTACTACTTGCAGCGACCTTTAAAAAAGCGAACAGGCTGGCAAGAAAGCTGGTGATTTTAGGTAAACTATATCTGCTGCGGTAGTCAGTTTAGCAATAAAAAAGAATTTAAATAAACATTGATAACCGGGCCAAAAACGCTGAAAGCATTCTAATAAAACCAAGGAAAACTAAGCCATCGCATGCGGGCATAATGGCAGCCAAAGGCCAGGCTCCGAGAGGCCAAGTCTTTGTTCAGCTGCTCACGAGACTTGTTGAGAAAATCGTCCAACTCTTCGTCCAAGTAATTGCTGCTTTTGCTGCTTCTGCTGCTTCTCCTAGAAGCAGTCAGAGTGGCTTTGCTGCCTAACGAACGATTGTTTTGCGTTTATCGTTTTTGACAGAGTTAAGTTTTCATGTACAGAAAAGGCGATCCGATAATTAGCTAGAACCACAGATGCTATAATAGCTGAATGGGCCACTCAGCACATGTGCGTGTAAGCTACTGCTAGTTCAGTAGTAAAGTTAAATAGAAGCATTTAAATGTATTTTAGGACAACTTATTAATTGCCCCTCTCACTCCCTCACTGAACCCCTCCAACAGCGTCTTTTCACACCAAACCCCGGCCCTTACCGCCCAGTTTATTACCTTCCTAGCCTAAAACTGCCTGCCGCCATGTACATTTCAGTGGGCCTGGGCCAATGTACATTACGGCTGCACCAATTAGCAAGAAGCTGTTTACGGCAGCCAGTCACTCCAACTGCCTTTCTTTTTATAAAACAGCTTACGCATTCTTTCTTACTACTGGATTGAAAGTAGAGAAACTGTTTCGCCAAGAAAATATCGTCAAGCGACTCATCCAGTTATGAAAGCATCTTTGGCGAGGACACGATAAAATTAGGGATTTTTTGAAACGACGAAATAGTGCTTCACATACTACTGCTAATACTATTATGGTTTCAGTGAAGTGCGCGCTAAGAAAAAGTAAGCTAGTTCGAAATTCTCACTTCTCAACGAGGCCTCTCCCGTTGCAACAACCTCTGCTGCCGGGGTCACCTCCACTGTTGGCGGCGGAGGCGCAGGCGGCGGCGCCAGAGTGTCCGCAGGCGACAAAGAGCCGCTGCTGGACACCACGCCGGAGCTGCTAGGCGTGAAGCTGCCGATTTGTTTCTCAGTGCCGGCGGCAACCGGCGCCAATTCCTCCTCACCAGTTCGAAGAGCTTCCCGATGGACGGGCTCGGCAACAAACAGCAACTCCAGGGTGATGGAGGGCAGAGGCTGGCCAGACGGAGACGCCGGCCAGAGACCGGGCGGCCGCAGCGGTTGCAGAACTCTGGCCCCGGTTGGCGGCAGCAGCGACAGCGGAAGCGCAGCGGCACCGAGCAACTCCTCGGAGCCGGCACCGTTGGCTGCCAGCTGATGAAGCATGCGGATGCTGAGGCTGGTGGACTCGGGACTCAGCGAGCTGCGAGTAGGGAAGGGACAACAAGCGCTGGTTGCTATGGTAGGTGAAAGAGCATCAAATACATTTCTGGCAACTACAGTATCTACAGAATTTTACAGCCACATCAACCTCTACAGCACCTACAGCATCTACAGCACCTACAGCATCTACAGTATCAACAGCACCTACAGCATCTATAGCACCTACAGCACCTACAGCACCTACAGCATCTACAGCACCTACAGCACCTACAGCACCTACAGCATCTACAGCATCTACAGCACCTACAGCATTTACAGCATCTACAGCATTTACAGCATCTACAGCACCTACAGCACCTGACAGCATCTACAGCACCTACAGCACCTGACAGCATCTACAGCATCTACAGCACCTGACAGCATCTACAGCACCTACAGCATTTACAGCATCTACAACATCCATAGCTTATAAATAGCGCTTCCTCAACTCACAAGACGAAGTGCTGGTCCCAGTAGGGGTTGGTGGAGCCGTACACACCCCCGGTCTCGTGCCGCTGTTGTGGCTTGTCCAGTTCAACTATCGCTCTCGTCAGCAGCTGCGCAGCAGGTCGATGCGATGGAACACCTCCAAAGCTGCTGACGGCACCATGGAGGCCGCCAGCCTTCACAACTTTGACTAGGAGGCGTCTGCCGTCGCCGCCGACGCCGCCATTACCGCTGTTACCAGCCGGTGTCAGAGCCAAAGGTCGAAGCGCTGAGCTAGCGAGCTGTGTGTGTGACGGTGTGAAGAAAATCATGGTACCATGTAAGGAAACTAGCTCCCTCAGCAGCCTTTCCCTCAGCTTATGAAAATACCCGAAAGCCCAGTCTGTCCCCCAATGTACGCACACGCTCCAAAACGAAGTCTATCCCTCAATGTACGCACACGCTCCAAAACGAAGTCTATCCCTCAATGTACGCACACGCTCCAAAACGAAGTCTATCCCTCAATGTACGCACACGCTCCAAAACGAAGTCTATCTCTCAATGTACGCACACGCTCCAAAACGAAGTCTATCCCTCAATGTACGCACACGCTCCAAAACGAAGTCTATCCCTCAATGTACGCACACGCTCCAAAACGAAGTCTATCCCTCAATGTACGCACACGCTCCAAAACGAAGTCTATCCCTCAATGTACGCACACGCTCCAAAACGAAGTCTATCCCTCAATGTACGCACACGCTTCAAAACGAAGTCTATCCCTCAATGTACGCACACGCTCCAAAACGAAGTCTAATTCTCAATGTACGCAACGCTTCAAAACGAAGTCTATCCCTCAATGTACGCACACGCTCCAAAACGAAGTCTATCCCTCAATGTACGCACACGCTTCAAAACGAAGTCTATCCCTCAATGTACGCACACGCTCCAAAACGAAGTCTATCCCTCAAAGTACGCACACGCTCCAAAACGAAGTCTATCCCTCAATGTACGCACACGCTCCAAAACGAAGTCTATCCCTCAATGTACGCACACGCTCCAAAACGAAGTCTATCCCTCAATGTACGCACACGCTCCAAAACGAAGTCTATCCCTCAATGTACGCACACGCTCCAAAACGAAGTGTATCCCTCAATGTACGCACACGCTCCAAAACGAAGTCTATCCCTCAATGTACGCACACGCACTATAACCACGAAACAGTTCAAACTAAAACTTTAGTCTATCAGCAAATCATTGAACCCTGTAACTACCTCGAAAATTTTGAGAATCCCAACAAAAGGTTGAGCACAGTACTCTAGTGCACAAATACTACTGAAAAAGTCTCTAGCGAAGAAGAAACTGGATTTTTGCGTGCAAATTTTTTGTGTTTAACAATCAAGGTACATAACATAACACAACTAATTTGACAACACTGTGCTTTCAAAAAAGTATAAGACCTCTGATAGCGAAAAGTACACAAGACAGGAGTTTTGCAGTGGAACGAAAATTAAGTCATTAAAAATGTGTCAATCTTAGATAATGAAGACGCGATCAAATACACTCGAACAAACTACACCAATCTTGGAACGGGGACGCAAGGAAATGCCATAAGCACAAAATCATGGTTGGAAGTTGCTAGGGCTAAAGCCTGCAACTGCACAACGGACCTTAGCACTAGCTGCTGGTCCTGTAGCTGACTTCTGGCACCGATTTACGGTGCGATTGAGAGATTTTGGCTGATCGCGTGGCTGAAAGAAAACAAAAGTCTTACTCTTCTATTCCATATTTTTAAAGCACATTTGTTATTTCAGATTTCAACATAATGAAACCTATTTTAAGCAGTTACCAGTCTCTATCCTCCTCCCGGCCTCTGATTGGCTACGACATCGCTTACTGTCTAACCCTAGCTACCAGTCTCTCCCCTTCTCCCGGCTCTCTGATTGGCTACGACCTTACTTACTGTCTAACCCTAGCTACCAGTCTCTCCCCTTCTCCCGGCTCTCTGATTGGCTAAGATCTTACTTACTGTCTAACCCTAGCTACCAGTCTATCTCCTTCTCCTGGCCTCTGATTGGCTACGACATCGCTTACTGTCTAACCTTAGCTATCAATCTCTCTCCTTCTCCCGGCTCTCTGATCGGCTACGACCTTAATTACTGTCTAACCCTAGCTATCAGCTTCTCCTGTGACACTTTTTAGCTAATCACAATCGATGGCCCTCATTGGTGACAACCCAGGCGAATTTTTTGTGCAGAAGCCCCAAATCATGGTGACCGCGCATGAAATCGAACCCGGATGCTCTGGCGCGAAAGTCGAGACAAGATGATTTGCCCCACCTTTTGAAAAAAAGAAACCCGAGCTTTAATTTACTGCCTCACCTCGTAGTCGATGGGAGTCACAATCGGGCTGATTGGCTGCTGCTGTTGATGCTGCAGCGGCGACGGCGGTGGTCGCGCGGCCGAAGAGGTTGACGAGGACACCGATGTCCGCGTAGGCGGCGGCGGCCTCGGCGGGGGCGTTGTCGGCAACGGCGTCGGAGGCGGACTTGACGTAGCGGCGGCATCAATGCTAGCGTCGCCATCTGCCGACACGGCAGCGGTGGCAGCGGTGGTGGCAGCCGTCTCGCCAGCCGGTGCCGTGGAAATCTCGGTGACCGCGGCGGCGATCGCGGCCACAACCTGACGGCCAATCCAGTCGTCGGGATTTTCAGCCGCCGCTGCCGCCGCAGGCGCGCCGGGCAGGAGCCGGACAGAGGCGCAGCCTTCTGGCAGCTCGGCCAGACGCAGGGAGCCGTTGAATCCGCGGCGGCAAAGACGAAGCTCGGCTTGAACCTGGAAGGGACAGTTTTAAAAAAAACAAGGACTTTTCTAAAACAACTGGACTGGTTGGTAATAAAATGTGCGAATTTTAATGTTAATTTTGCCATAAAAATATTCCATAAAGACGGTGACTTCTAAGTATGCGAACATTGATGATAAGTACACAGGCCTCTGTGTTGGAGCATATGCGCACACTGATGATAAGTACACAGGCCTCTGTGTTGGAGCATATGCGCACACTGATGATAAGTACACAGGCCTCTGTGTTGGAGAATGGAGCATGTGCGCACACTGATGATAAGTACACAGGCCTCTGTGTTGGAGAATGGAGCATGTGCGCACACTGATGATAAGTACACAGGCCTCTGTGTTGGAGCATGGAGCATGTGCGCACACTGATGATAAGTACACAGGCCTCTGTGTTGGAGAATGGAGCATGTGCGCACACTGATGATAAGTACACAGGCCTCTGTGTTGGAGCATGTGCGCACACTGATGATAAGTACACAGGCCTCTGTGTTGGAGAATGGAGCATGTGCGCACACTGATGATAAGTACACAGGCCTCTGTGTTGGAGAATGGAGCATGTGCGCACACTGATGATAAGTACACAGGCCTCTGTGTTGGAGCATGGAGCATGTGCGCACACTGATGATAAGTACACAGGCCTCTGTGTTGGAGAATGGAGCATGTGCGCACACTGATGATAAGTACACAGGCCTCTGTGTTGGAGCATGTGCGCACATTGATGATAAGTACACAGGCCTCTGTGTTGGAGAATGGAGCATGTGCGCACACTGATGATAAGTACACAGGCCTCTGTGTTGGAGCATGTGCGCACATTGATGATAAGTACACAGGCCTCTGTGTTGGAGAATGGAGCATGTGCGCACACTGATGATAAGTACACAGGCCTCTGTGTTGGAGCATGTGCGCACACTGATGATAAGTACACAGGCCTCTGTGTTGGAGAATGGAGCATGTGCGCACACTGATGATAAGTACACAGGCCTCTGTGTTGGAGAATGGAGCATGTGCGCACACTGATGATAAGTACACAGGCCTCTGTGTTGGAGCATGGAGCATGTGCGCACACTGATGATAAGTACACAGGCCTCTGTGTTGGAGAATGGAGCATGTGCGCACACTGATGATAAGTACACAGGCCTCTGTGTTGGAGCATGTGCGCACATTGATGATAAGTACACAGGCCTCTGTGTTGGAGAATGGAGCATGTGCGCACACTGATGATAAGTACACAGGCCTCTGTGTTGGAGCATGTGCGCACATTGATGATAAGTACACAGGCCTCTGTGTTGGAGCATGTGCGCACATTGATGATAAGTACACAGGCCTCTGTGTTTGAGTATTGCTTTATGTTAAAAAAAACAGCACTGTTGACAAAGCGGCTCCGCAAAACAGGGTGGGAGCGAGTTCGATTTAGCCTGCTCGAACGAGTCGAACGGATAAGGCTGATCCTCCTGATTAGCGCTATCTCCTCTTCTTCTGACTGCTAAATTTATCCAAACCCAACCGTCTCTGCCCCCCCCGCCAGGGTCAGAAAATGTGTAAACAGCATTTATATTTTTAATTCTGCGAGAAAATCTCTCAAATGCGAAGGCACGGAGAGGGCAGGGACTCACAACAGTTGCTAATTGCCTTTCCCATGCGAGTATTCCCGTAGAAATTTCCCATAGAAACTGCAGCTAATATGGGCGACAGCGATTGCTGCTTAATGTCGACGCTCCTAAACAGGACTTCTTAAATGCAACTCTTTGTATTGCATTGTCTACCTCCAAAACCATATACACAATTACTATCATTGCAATAGATTGTAGTAAAATGAATGATGCCCTGGTGCTAAAGCCCTGGTGCTAAAGCCCCTGGTGCTAAAGTCCCTGGCGCTAAAGCGACCAAAAATAAAATTTGTGCCCCTTAGAGACGCCCACCACTTCAATTAAAAAAACCCAGGTTGCGCCCTAAATTTGTGGTAAAGCCCCTAGAGTCTACATGGTAGGACCTGTGGGCCGAGAGGACATATTCAAAGAGAAACGTGCCTGCCCAGCTAATCCCGAACGTGTTCGCCTCTCTCGGATGACAGTTGACACCGCCAGCGATCGGGTCTGAGCACGCCTTTATAGCGAAGCATTTGTCGGGGGGAGGAAAATCCCTTGGAAAAATCCTCAAAATCTAATCGAATGTCTGACTAGGATCAAAGATTGGGAGTTTAAATGAAATTTTTTTATCTTCTTTGCTGAATAAAAAATGAGGAGAGCCTGCATAGGGCCGACTCTGCAACTGGGAGGAAAAAGGGGGGGAAGGTGAGATTACACGGCCACGCCCATGTCGCTTGAGTCTCGGGTAGCAACTAAACTGCTCGAAAGCTTGGAGGCCTTGCAGGCTGACCTACTAAACTGGGGATGCTGGCCCAATAAACTTGGGATGCTGACTCACTTAGTTATAGATGCAGACCTACAAAGTGAGTGTGGTATACAAGTTTTGTAGCTCATATACATTGTAGATTCTTACGCAGCAGTTAACGTCAGTGAGCATCACTTCGCAGTTGCGTCGATTTGGCGAATTCGGCAACAGAATTTTCATTCGAAGCTCTTCGGCTTGAACTCGCAGGTTGATGGCCTGGCGACGCGGAGTCAAGGGAGTTTTGTTCAATTTTGTTGAGAAAGCATAAAATCTTATAAGTTGATGTTGAAACACACTAGTACAATAGTTTCTGACAACCACCTCACTCCACTCTTATCTTGATTGGCCAGTAAATTTAGAACTGACGCACACCTCACTCCGCTTTTATTTAGCTTAATTGCCCTAAAATTTAAAACTGACGCCCACCTCCCGCCGTCTTTATCTTGATGGGCTAGTAAATTTAGCACTGACAACCCCACCTCACTCCGCCTTAACTAAGCAAGTGGTAAGGGCTTGGAGTTTAATTTACCAAGTTGTGAGTGTCGTCACAATGCTTCGCGGTAGCATACAAAATCTTTGGCGGCAGACTGCCAACTAGAAGTTCTTCGAAGACAATTGCCTGCAACAAATTGGCGCGTGTGTAAAAGTTTATCAGTAAAAATAATTTGTAAACAGTTCTCAAAAGAACTATTGAGACAGAAGTATTACACTCAAATTGTAGTCATAGTGCAGTCAACATTAGTAATGCTTTTCAAAGTACGAATAGTAATTATTTTCAAAAAAATAGATCAGATGGTGACCCTAAAAAAGAGTGGTCAGACAACTTAACATGGGGTCAGAAATCTCTTAAAGTGGGTCAGATACACAAAACAACCAGATGGGTCAGATATGAGTCAGAAAACTGCATTTATCTGTCAGAGCGAACGACAGAGAGCCAGGACATTAAAGCGAGAACCACTGGTGAGCTACTGCATGCACCGTCTGTAAAACTAGCCGCTGCAGATCGATATGAGAAGAGTCATTGTTCTGTTGTCCTGTTCTTCGGCTCCTCAGTAGTAGTGGTTAGTCAATTCTACGCCTGCTTTGATCAAGGACTACTAGATAGTGTATAGCTAATATACAGATTGTATTGCTTTGAGTGCCAGGGTGTCAGCTGTCAGGGATGGGTGTAAGGGACGACACTTGTCAGATGTCAGGGATGTCAGGGACAGGGTATAAGGGCCGACACTTGTCAGATGTCAGGGATCTCAGGGACAGGGTATAAGGGACGACACTTGTCAGATATCAGGGATGTCAGGGACAGGGTATAAGGGACGACACTTGTCAGATATCAGGGATGCCAGGGACAGGGTATAAGGGCCGACACTTGTCAGATATCAGGGATGCCAGGGACAGGGTGTAAGGGACGACACTTGTCAGATATCAGGGATGCCAGGGACAGGGTGTAAAGGACGACACTTGTCAGATATCAGGGATGCCAGGGACAGGGTATAAGGGACGACACTTGTCAGATGTCAGGGATGCCAGGGACAGGGTATAAGGGACGACACTTGTCAGATGTCAGGGATGTCAGGGACAGGGTATAAGGGCCGACACTTGTCAGATGTCAGGGATGCCAGGGACAGGGTGTAAGGGACGACACTTTAAGTGTCAGGGACGTCACTGCGTGTCAGTAACCGCTCAGTTTCATTGTTCTATAATTCTTTCCCCGAAAAAATCTGATATTAATATTCTACTGACCTTCTCTTTGGGTCCCTCGCGCCTCTCCATCGCCTGATTGAGCGCCCTAAGCCAAGCGTTTACGAAGTCGTCTCCACCTCCGCCGCTGCCGTCAGTTTGATCAACGGCGCCTCGGTTGAGAAAGTACCACGTGACCAGGGTGTTTAACCAGCGACAGGTTTCGCCATCTGCCGCGGCAGTTGTCAAGCCGTCAGCTCCGGTTGTCATCGGTGACGCGTTTGAGCCAGTCCGGCCCAACCGACGATAGAAAGCGCGCGCCTTGAGATCGGATGATGAGGGTAGATGTTGGGTCTCGACTTCTCAGCTGGTAGTATCTCCTCTGTAAGAGTGTCTCATGAATCCTCAGTGTCCTCTGTAAGAGTGTCTCATGAATCCTCAGTGTCCTCTGTAAGAGTGTCTCATGAATCCTCAGTGTCCTCTGTAAGTGTCTCATGAATCATCAGTGTCCTCTGTAAGACTGTCTCATGAATCCTCAGTGTCCTCTGTAAGAGTGTCTCATGAATCATCTGAGTGTCTCATGAATCATCTGAGTGTCTCATGAATCCTCAGTGTCCTCTGTGAGAGTGTCTCATGAATCCTCTGAGTGTCTCATGAATCATCTGAGTGTCTCATGAATCCTCAGTGTCCTCTGTAAGAGTGTCTCATGAATCATCTGAGTGTCTCATGAATCATCTGAGTGTCTCATGAATCCTCAGTGTCCTCTGTAAGAGTGTCTCATGAATCCTCTGAGTGTCTCATGAATCATCTGAGTGTCTCATGAATCATCTGAGTGTCTTATGAATCATCTGAGTGTCTCATGAATCCTCAGTGTCCTCTGTAAGAGTGTCTCATGAATCATCAGTGTCCTCTGTAAGAGTGTCTCATGAATCCTCAGTGTCCTCTGTAAGAGTGTCTCATGAATCCTCAGTGTCCTCTGTAAGAGTGTCTCACGAATCATCTGTGTCTCATGAATCATCTGAGTGTCTCATGAATCATCTGAGTGTCTCATGAATCATCTGAGTGTCTCATGAATCATCTGAGTGACTCATGAATCATCTGAGTGTCTCATGAATCATCTGAGTGTCTCATGAATCCTCAGTGTCCTCTGTAAGAGTGTCTCATGAATCGTCAGTGTCCTCTGTAAGTAACTCACGAAATCTGAGTTCTTCCTAAGACCCCGAGTCTTCCCTAAGGACCGCAACTCATAAATCCTGAATTTTGACAAAGAAGAATCTCCTCCCGACCTAAATAGGACTACAGTATATTATAACTGAGTCTTAACTCTGAGTACACAATGAGCCATGAATAAACAGCCTTATGATTTAAGAGTAATTAGTCCCTATCTCAAGGGTAACTCAGGAGAAAATGCAGCTCAGCGCACAGATAACTGTCTCACCCAGGCCAGCCAGCTGAGTCCCAGGGCCAGCGCGGTCCCGGACCAGCAGTCCCTGTTTGGCAGCAGCGCGGCCAGCAGGACGACGGCCAGCCCGAAGGCGCACCAGCCGAGAAAGATGACGTCAAGAATGTCGGCACTGGCCCAGGCCTCGCCCAGCTTGTACCAGACTAGGTGAGCAGTGATGTCTGCCATGTTGGTTTTGCCAACAATCAAAATTTATTACCGAGTTGAGCTCAGTATTTTTGCATGCAGTGATGCAATTGTGCATAATATCTATTTTATCTTTAATTTATTAGTTTTTTGTTGAAAATCGAATATTATCCACCATGACTTCTAGTAGGCCAAGCATCAAAACCGTAAAGCAAAAATTATAAAAAAAGTATTCTGATAGAAAAATTCTGGTTATTCCATTGAAAAAAACTGGCAGGAACTCTACAAGATTTTACCCTAGCTCAAAACATGGTGCAAGACAAATTAATAAACTAGGCCAAAAAACTATAGTAACAATAAAAGTTCTAGTGGGGTTTGGTTTGGTCAACTTCAAGCACACAAAATTCAAGAAGCATATAACACATATTGTATTTCTACGATTAAAACCATAAAGGGAATATAAAACAAGCAATACATAATATTACTAATTGCTGATGCCTAAATTAAAAGTAATAAGTACAAAAAGGCCTAATAAAAATAATTGGATTTCATGTAAAATTTTAGGAAATGCTAGGCTCTCAACTGTCATCCTTCATGTTTTTTATAATTTAATATTTAAATATTTAGGTATTAGGTACTAAATTATCACAATTCTATTTGCAGCTTAAAAAATAGGAGAATAATAATGATGCCCTTATACTTAACCGATGGTAAATTAACATTAAAAATATAAAAAATATAATAAAGATGTGAAAGAAATGTTTTAATCGGCATATGATGCTGTAAAAAGCTTTCGCACGTTTAAATATTATAGTAGGTTACAGCTTATGGGCCGGAAGTAAAACACGAGACGGAGTGATATTCTAGCAACCCTGCAGAGGTGTCGAAAATAAAAAATCCTCAGGAAATGGCTATGTCAAAATTGAAAGCACGAAATTAGAGAAAAATTAAAAAATTTTGGTTAGTGAATGTAAATAGCAGAAAGAACTATTTAAATGGGTTTGATATTGATTGCTATGCATTTCTGACGTTTTTGAAAAAATGTGTCGATATTTTTGTTAACGAAAGTCAATTTCAAAGAGTTCACTTACAATACCTGTAACAAGGACGACTTAAGACAAGTAGTCCTTAAGTAGTACTTAAGTCGTCCTTGACCTGTAACTGTACATCCCGCATAGAAAATGAAAGCCATATTCCTAGTTTAAAATCACTCTATTCTTCCATGTTAGCCAACAATATTTCAGCTCGTAACGTGGGGTATTTGAGGATAAGATCTACCGACAATCCGAAGAATTGAAGATAAGAACTCCTGGCTGAGCATGGCCTTGATATGTGCGCAATTATAGCGTGATATTCTTTTACGTAATTCTTGAACTTGGAATTTGCACCCAAACTAAGTTTTTGTGCACAATTTGTAGTAACCAGTTACCACCACCCAGTACAGTAGCTAGCTGTTTTATTTTGTCTAGTGACTTTATACATGTAACATGCCTTAAAATTTTTAGAGGCTGCTGAAGCTGACATGAAAGCCACATGCCTTGCTTTCTTTTTATTTTAGGCTTTAGCAACTAGTAACTAGACTGTGTTTATAGCTTTAGTGTTACAGTTTAAATTATGGCTTAGAAATAATAATTTGACCCTAAGCCCCATAGCCCCTGGCTAGCTGGCCTAAGCTCAATTCAAGGTCTAATTGATATATTTCCTAGACTATTTCAGTTTAGTTATTAGTATAAGTTTCTGAACATCAAGAATAAAATAATAGACTAATAAAGTATACAGATTGTATTATTAATTCAATAAGGCTAGGCCTATAAAGCCATATACAATGTACATGCCTTATCTTCTATTTATTTATATTATAGACCCAGTTGATAAAATTTTGTTTTTATGCAGTTTTGAAATGAAACTTTTTTATTTTATGCTATAGATATCAAGAATCAAGATATGTTTTTTGGTGGAGTATTACATACATTGTTATAATTAAATTTTTCTTAGACTTAGGCCTATAATATCTATAGCCCATAGTCAGGAAAAAGGCATGTATGCCAGAAATTTCCAAGGTACACTTAAGAAATTTGGCATATATGTTGCTATACAAAAAGTGATTTTGAGCTTTTGGTATATGTTTAATATCTTGGTATAATATATACTATAAAATTGACAACATTATATTATTTATAATAGTTACAATAGTTACATACATTATAATTAAAAAATTATCATTTATTTATTATTTATATTAATATTATAGTACAGCATTACATTAGTATAGTTTGTTCACAAAATTATTTCTGCTATAGATTCATTATTATTAGTAATAATGATAGATCCAGTATAGGATGTTGGCAAATATTGCTTCTGGATCTCTATGTGCACACCGTCATATGAACTCCTAAATATAGGACTCAAAGAGCTCACTCAAAGTCTCTTTAAGCTGCTGGAACTTGGCTTTATAGTGAGTCCATATGCCTTCAATAGTGTTTATATGCAGGGTTGGGTCATTTGGATCTACAAAATGTAGGCGATAGTTGACAAACTGATGGTTGGCAAGCTAGTTGTAAGCTTTTCAGCTATCAATGAGGATTCTAGTACCTGGTAGGATATGCTGTTGGATGATGGGCAGCATAATATTGGCAGTCCTATCAGGCACCCTGACTATTATGCACTTGTTGGTCCCTCTCTCCACCATTCCAAGGACCCAATGACCCTCTTTCCAGTCACCTTGGATATTATTTCCAATTGAAGAATTTGCTCTCATCAATTTCAATGGTTGAACCAGGTCTGCCCAATTGCACAAACTGGCTGCAGATGTCTTGGACAAAGTTAAGCCAATCAATAGCAGTGTGGTTGGCCATCTTGCACTTGTACATCACTATTGTCTTGCTTTTATCTCTGGCCCAGTAGTAGATCAAGGTAATGAGCTGCTGGAGTTCCAGATGGCTACATTTAAATAAATTCCCCTTATGTATATTTACCTGTGATCAACAATTCTTGCAATCCCAGGCATGCTTATCCAAGTACCATTGCTTTTCTCTACATTATAAACTCATTGATGTATCATCACCTGTATCAACAAGGCAGCCACATACTTGTTGATTGGAAATTAGGCCATATTTTGCCAATCACTGCATAGTGGCTTCCGTCATTGTTGTCACCATAAAAAGTTTGCAAGTGTTGAGCTGCAGTTAAAGAATGGCATCGTGCGGTAGTGCTTCATTCGGTGGCATTATCCAAGTTGGCCTAGGGGGACGTCCAGCCATTTTTGGTCACAGTGGTGAAATATGCTTATAAGAATACTTCTAGCTTTAGATAAAATAGATTTAGTAAAAAATGTTTTTTGCTATTCCCCCCACTCAGCAATTATTAGATACCACACCTTTAGGCCATAGATAACTCACAAGGTAGACTTGTTCTTTGCCACGTCAGCATTATCACTCAAATCATTGATTCAAATCTTTGGCACTGGTGCAAATTCAAATGAATGAATGAATGAATTTTATGAAATATTGCCAACCAACGTGACCATGACATTGAAATGTTGTCAGCATTATCAATCATCAAAACTAACAAAAATTCAAAGAAAAATAATTTTGCAAATGAAACTGCACTAGTGCCATAATTATTATAAAAATGAACTTCCTTGCTATAGCCCTACTCCTGAATCTTATAATATACACTAGAAAATTCTGGTATACAATGGATGCAAAAAATAGTTGGTATAAAATATCTGGTATGTAGAACAGTCTACTAAAAAATTGTGCCACAGATATAGCTGTTGGCATACAAAAGATAAAATTCTATAGTGCAAGTAAGGATCCTTTATTGTCCCACTGCAAAGAAGGTCCATTATATTGCAACAAAAAAGGTCATTTATTGTTCTTTATTGTATTTTGATAATGGCTAGCATATATATCATAAGTAAATTTGTTTTTTGGCATAAAATTGAATTTATAATAAAGAGGGTCACTTTTTCTAGTATATTGTGATTTGAGAGTGTGGTGCAGTGGTGCTATAGATGGTTGCAATGAGAATATCACATGGGATATTGGATGCATCTGGCTCTCAATTCTTATCAACTGATCACTTTTTTACTGTTCTATCTAAATTAAGAGCTTTTATCTATCATATGCATATATTCACTAATACATTTTATTGTATTATAATATCCAATGAACAATAGCATCAGTTTACATTCATTTTAAAGCTATTACAATTATTTTGCTGATATAGCTTAAAGCTTTAGTGCTGAAGTATGCATTATGCAGTTCTTTTATATATTTTTAATAGTTCTTTTTAACAATAATCTGGTCACTCCTTTCTAAATATAGCATTCTTAGCAACTTTTTGATGCATGCTTTGTTTGAGTATAACAATTATAAATTATATATATTTTTATTTATTAATCATCTTTTGCATGCAACTACCATCGCCATGGTGGACTGCGAGTTGTGCAAAATCTGCCTACCAATTGTGGCATTCGTGGTTGCCTACTACTTTGTGCTGCCTCTGCTGGGCATCTTCTTCCGCCATCTGGTGCTCACCAAGCTCTGGAGTCAACGCCGTCAGCTGAAGAAGCTTGGCGGCTGGGCTGTGGTGACTGGCTCCACCGATGGCATTGGCAGGGCCTACGCCCGCCTGCTGGCCAAGGACGGGCTGAACATTGTGCTCATCTCCCGATCCCAGGAGAAGCTGGACGATGTAGCTAAGGAGCTGCGCGACAAGTACAGCGTGCAAGTGCGCATCATCGTGGCCGACTTCAGCCAAGTGGATGTGTACGACAGGATCGAGCGGGAGCTGTCCGGCATCGACGTGGCCTGCTTGGTGAACAATGTCGGCGTTGGCTACTCGTGGCCAACTTACCTGGCCGGTGGCCCGAAGCCGCTAGACGCTGGCGAGCTGCAGCCGATGCTGAACGTGAACTGCTCCAGCGTGGCCCGCATGACTCGCATGCTGCTGCCGAGGATGCTGCCTCGGGGCGGCGCCGTCATCAACGTGGCCTCCGGCAGCGGCCTGCAGCCGACTCCGTTCCTGTCTGCCTACTCAGCCAGCAAGGCGTATGTTGTGAATTTCTCCGAATCGGTCGCCGCCGAGGTTCGCCATCTGGCGTCGAAGGGTGGCGCGGTGAAGTCTGTCACTGTGCAGACTGTCACGCCGTTCTTTGTGGCTACAAAATTGTCTAAAATTCGTCGGGCCAGCTTCTTTGCTCCGAGTCCGGATGCGTTTGTTAGCGAGGCGCTCAATCTGCTGGGGGTTGAGCAGCTGAGTCTGGGCTGCCTGTCCCACTCGCTGCAGTACCTGTTCATGAGTCTGCTGCCCGGCTGCGTGTCTAACTACGTCCTGTGCTCTACTATGTACTCCACTATGCAGCGTTCGCTTAAGAAGCAGGGGAAGAATAATTGAAGGAATGTGAAATTTGACTTGACCGGCCGGCTGACTGTGCGGAATTTAGATTTTACTTTGATTGATTTTCAGACGGATAGTTGACTAATTTGAAAGAAATGGAATTTTCCTGAACACTGATTTTTAGCTGTGTGCGTGCGTTGCGACTTGAATTATCTGTAGTTTCTGATTGATTGGTCATTGACTTGGCTGCCAGCATAATAGATTCTCAGTTGCTGGGCCAGCCTCCCAGATCCTCAGTTGTTGGGCCAGCCTCCCAGATCCTCAGTTGTTGGGCCAGCCTCCCAGATCCTCAGTTGCTGGGCCAGCCTCCCAGATCCTCAGTTGTTGGGCCAGCCTCCCAGATCCTCAGTTGCTGGGCCAGCCTCCCAGATCCTCAGTTGTTGGGCCAGCCTCCCAGATCCTCAGTTGCTGGGCCAGCCTCCCAGATCCTCAGTTGCTGGGCCAGCCTCCCAGATCCTCAGTTGTTGGGCCAGCCTCCCAGATCCTGAGTTGCTGGGCCAGCCTCCCAGATCCTCAGTTGCTGGGCCAGCCTCCCAGATCCTCAGTTGTTGGGCCAGCCTCCCAGATCCTCAGTTGCTGGGCCAGCCTCCCAGATCCTCAGTTGTTGGGCCAGCCTCCCAGATCCTCAGTTGTTGGGCCAGCCTCCCAGATCCTCAGTTGCTGGGCCAGCCTCCCAGATCCTCAGTTGTTGGGCCAGCCTCCCAGATCCTCAGTTGCTGGGCCAGCCTCCCAGATCCTCAGTTGCTGGGCCAGCCTCCCAGATCCTCAGTTGTTGGGCCAGCCTCCCAGATCCTCAGTTGCTGGGCCAGCCTCCCAGATCCTCAGTTGCTGAGCCAGCTTCCCAGATCCTGAGTCGCTGGGCAAACCGATTTCATTTATTTCCAATTTCTTATTTCGCTTACCTAGATTTACACTATTTCAGTAGTTTTACCCATTTAATTAATTGTAGTAGGAAATCTGACAACAAAGTAGTAAAAAGTTATTCGTTTATCTTAAATTTGTTTTTTGTAATTCTTAAGATCTAGAAATTTTCTTAGTTTTTTCTATAAGTGCCGCGTTTTATTATTCTGCATTGCGTTGTACTGCAGTGCAGCTCACTTACATTTTGTGTTGTAACTCCATCAATGAGTACAATTACTATGCTCTTATTCGCTAACCGCAACAAAAATAAAATAAATTTTAATCCCAACTCGCTTTGGTTGATAATCTGTTTGAATAATTGTAGCAACTATTGCTTTAACTGTTCTGCTCCTACTTCATTTTCCGTGCAACAAACTCTTCCAGAGTTACTCACAGTATGCAAATTAAATTATTTATAAGTATTAAGTCCGTATCTCTATCCTTCTGTGATGGTTGATGCGGTGTCTCTAAACCCTCTTTTTTCCAGTGATGAGATGTCTTGGGGAATCCCCTTTCCAGTGATGGGATGTCTTGGGAAATCCCCTTTCTAATGATGATGGGATGTCTTGGGGAATCCCCTTTCCAGTGATGGGATGTCTTGGGAATCCCCTTTCCAGTGATGGGATGTCTTGGGGAATCCCCTTTCCAGTGATGGGATGTCTTGGGGAATCCCCTTTCCAGTGATGAGATGTCTTGGGGAATCCCCTCTCCAGTGATGGGATGTCTTGGGGAATCCCCTTTCTAATGATGATGGGATGTCTTGGGGAATCCCCTTTCCAGTGATGGGATGTCTTGGGGAATCCCCTTTCCAGTGATGGTATGTCTTGGGGAATCCGCTTTCCAGTGATGGGATGTCTTGGGGAATCCTCTTTCCAGTGATGGTATGTCTTGGGGAATCCCCTTTCCAGTGATGGGATGTCTTAGGGAATCCGCTTTCCAGTGATGGGATGTCTTGGGAAATCCCCTTTCCAGTGATGGGATGTCTTAGGGAATCCGCTTTCCAGTGATGGGATGTCTTGGGAAATCCCCTTTCCAATGATGGGATGTCTTAAGAATCCTCTTTCCAATAATGGGATATCTTAGGAATTCCCCTTTCCAGTGACAAGATACCCCGTATTCTCCCACTCTCGAGTGGCGTAACATTACATTAGTATATCTGTTAGTAACCTCTTCACCAGTCTTCCACACACGGCTTCCTCCTGGCTAAGCTATGTGATGAAGACTGTGTTGCTGCTGACCACTTGGCTCATCTGGTCTCCCTACCGCCTCGCTGCTGCTTCGTCGATTGCTTCGCTGGCGGGAATCCTGGTGAGAAGGGGAACCCTTCAATAGGCAGGAATCCTGGCGAGAAGGGGAACCCCTCAGTTGGCGGGAATTCTGACGGAGAGGGGAACCCCTCAGTTGGCGGGAATCCTGGCGGAGAGGGGAACCCCTTAGCGGGAATCCTGGCGGAGAGGGGAACCCCTCAGTTGGCGGGAATCCTGGCGGAGAGGGGAACCCCTCAGTTGGCGGAAATTCTGGCGAGAGGGGAACCCCTCAGTTGGCGGAAATTCTGGCGAGAGGGAAACCCCTCAGTTGGCGGGAATCCTGGCGGAGAGGGGAACCCCTCAGTTGGCGGGAATCCTGGCGGAGAGGGGAACCCCTCAGTTGGCGGGAATCCTGGCTTCGTCGACTTCGCTTGCAAATCGCTGGGCCTACAGGGCGCAATGGCCGTCACTGCTGGCTCGCTGCCTGGCGACCTGAAAGCTGGTAGTCTGGATAGTAGTCTGGCTGGGTAGTTAAGTACGCTCGTAGTTTGATTGGCATTCAAAAGTTAGCTTTCAGCAGCCTAGACTACTGTTAGTAGCAACAGCAATCCTAAGTGCAATCTGAGCCTCCTGTCTGCCAGCCGCAGAAAGAAGGCAACAAATACAATTTCTGACTGTTGAATCATCTGCATCTTAGCTTTTTATACGATCAGAATTTGTGCGTTAAATGTAGACCTTTTACTTATATTGCTATAAATCATAATATGAACAACTTCAAATGCATGACATTGTTACTCAAAAGTTTTTAGCATCAAAGAAATAACAGAATTATAAATATGACGGCTTGTTCCAGCAAAATATGCGTGTGGCCTGCGCTCGTGTGCATACATACATTTGGATTCCTATTTGCGAATAGGTGACAAGTTCTTTTTCTGCAACAGAGTTGAAAAAGCATTTTCCTAGCTCTGCAATACACAGCTTATCGCGACGGAGTAGGGCGCAAATGCAAACAAATTTTCTTACAATATGGGCGTCTCTGAATGACTTGATCATAGATTCTTACCTATTAAAGCATTAGCATGTTTGTTAATCATCTTTTTATGTCGATACCGCTAGGTACAATCAAAGCTGGTCACAACTGATAATTGCACACGTACAGCTTGTCTATGGTTGGCCACAATTGTCGATTGCACACACTGTCTATGGTTCGTCACAGCTGATGATTGCACACTGTCTATGGTTCGTCACAGCTGATGATTGCACACGTACAGGTTGTCTATGGTTGGCCACAATTGTCGATTGCACACACTGTCTATGGTTCGTCACAGCTGATGATTGCACACTGTCTATGGTTCGTCACAGCTGATGATTGAACACACTGTCTATGGTTGGTCACAGCTGATGATTGCACACATTGTCTATGGTTAGTCACAGCTGATGATTGCACACACTGTCTATTGTTGGTCACAGCTGATGATTGCAAACACTATGGTTGGTCACAGCTGATGATTGCACACACTGTCTATGGTTCGTCACAGCTGATGATTGCACACTGTCTATGGTTCGTCACAGCTGATGATTGCCTACCAACTGATGATTGCACACACTGTCTATGGTTGGTCACAGCTGATGATTGCAAACACTATGGTTGGTCACAGCTAATGATTGCACACTGTCTATGGTTCGTCACAGCTGATGATTGCACACTGTCTATGGTTCGTCACAGCTGATGATTGCACACTGTCTATGGTTCGTCACAGCTGATGATTGCCTACCAACTGATGATTGCACACACTGTCTATGGTTGGTCACAGCTGATGATTGCACACTGTCTATGGTTCGTCACAGCTGATGATTGCCTACTAACTGATGATTGCACACACTGTCTATGGTTCGTCACAGCTGATGATTGCACACGTACAGGTTGTCTATGGTTGGCCACAATTGTCGATTGCACACACTGTCTATGGTTGGCCACAATTGTCGATTGCACACACTGTCTATGGTTCGTCACAGCTGATGATTGCACACTGTCTATGGTTCGTCACAGCTGATGATTGAACACACTGTCTATGGTTGGTCACAGCTGATGATTGCACACATTGTCTATGGTTAGTCACAGCTGATGATTGCACACACTGTCTATTGTTGGTTACAGCTGATGATTTCAAACACTATGGTTGGTCACAGCTGATGATTGCACACACTGTCTATGGTTCGTCACAGCTGATGATTGCACACTGTCTATGGTTCGTCACAGTTGATGATTGCCTACCAACTGATGATTGCACACACTGTCTATGGTTGGTCACAGCTGATGATTGCAAACACTATGGTTGGTCACAGCTGATGATTGCACACACTGTCTATGGTTCGTCACAGCTGATGATTGCACACACTGTCTATTGTTGGTTACAGCTGATGATTTCAAACACTATGGTTGGTCACAGCTGATGATTGCACACACTGTCTATGGTTCGTCACAGCTGATGATTGCACACTGTCTATGGTTCGTCACAGTTGATGATTGCCTACCAACTGATGATTGCACACACTGTCTATGGTTGGTCACAGCTGATGATTGCAAACACTATGGTTGGTCACAGCTGATGATTGCACACACTGTCTATGGTTCGTCACAGCTGATGATTGCACACTGTCTATGGTTCGTCACAGTTGATGATTGCCTACCAACTGATGATTGCACACACTGTCTATGGTTGGTCACAGCTGATGATTGCACACACTGTCTATGGTTGATCACAGCTGATGATTGCACACACTGTCTATGGTTGGTCACAGCTGATGATTGCACACACTGTCTATGGTTGATCACAGCTGATGATTGCACACACTGTCTATGGTTGGCCACAATGTCTATAGTTTTATTGTCGTTACTGTGAAACACACGCTTTACGTACAAGAGTTCAGTAGTAGCAGACCCTATATCTCTAACCGCGTATATTGTGCGCTACTAATAAAGTTACTTTTACCCCTACAGTGTGCACCGTGTGTAATGTAATTATGCTAAGAAGCAGACATAAATTTTGTTCCAAACTGCACACAAATTCATTTTTTAATGAAAATCTTGTTCGAGAAAGCTTTAGGCCGTGAGAAACTCTTATGGAAACTATTTAAATCAGATTGAATGTATCCATTGCAAAGTAAATTTAACGACTTTTCAACTAAATGCGTTTGCAGCGGCTTTTTCTGCACCGTAATTAAAACTCTGGCTCCAGACTAGTGAAGCCGTGAATCCGGTATTGGCTGCGCTGCTAGTGAGATGGATGGTGAGAGAATGGAGGGGAGTTAAGGGGTGGGAGAGTGAATGGGGGATGGGAGAGTGAATTATGGAATGGGAGAGTGATTGGATGAACGGGAGAGTGAATGTGAGATGAAAGAGTGAATGGGGAAGTGAATTATGGAATGGGGGAGTGAATGGGGGAATGGGAGAGTGAATTTGAAAATGAGAGAGTGAATGGGAGAGTGAATTATGGAATGGGAGAGAGAATGGGGGATAAGAGAGTGAATTATGGAATGGGGGAGTGAATGGGGGAATGGGAGAGTGAATTTGAAAATGGGAGAGTGAATGGGAGAGTGAATTATGGAATGGGAGAGAGAATGGGGGATAAGAGAGTGAATTGTGGAATGGGAGAGTGAATGTGGAAATGGGAGAGTGAATGTGGAAATGGGAGAGTGAATGTGGAAATGGGAGAGTGAATGGGGGAATGGGGGAGTGAATGGGGGATAAGAGAGTGAATTGTGGAATGGGAGAGTGAATGTGGAAATGGGGGAGTGAATGGGGGAATGGGAGAGAGAATGGGGGATAAGAGAGTGAATTGTGGAATGGGAGAGTGAATGTGGAAATGGGAGAGTGAATGTGGAAATGGGAGAGTGAATGGGGGAATGGGAGAGAGAATGGGGGATAAGAGAGTGAATTGTGGAATGGGAGAGTGAATGTGGAAATGGGAGAGTGAATGTGGAAATGGGGGAGTGAATGGAGGAATGGCTGAGTGGTGGGGTGGCTCCAAAGGCCAAAGCAAGCATACCAGAAAACACATTCAATCACTGTTAAGTCTCAGCTTAATGTATCTAATTGCGCTATTAATAATCGCAATAAGCCGTCAAATAATTTCCATACATGGCTTCGAATATCGAACGCAAAATGCAGTTGGTATGCGAGTCTCCGCCAGACAAAATCGCAATTTAAATGCACCGCACACACGCGCAGCGGTGTGGCGCCTGGGTTTCTATACCTCAGTTTTTTACACTACAAAATTAATTTCTGCATTGTTTTTAGCCAAATGCAGCTAATAGAGTAAAGGCTAACAGAATCATTAGGCTTATTTTGGACAGAATTTCGTAGATCTGAGTGCACACCTGGCCGCCGGTGAGGCTCAGATAAGTGTGGACCCGTTGGCCAGTTAAGCAAACACCTCAGATTTGTTTGTCGGTGACTCAGCAATTGACTCTCTTAAGCAATGCATGCGGGGCGCAAGCGCCCTATCTTGACCCACTATACACGTAGCTGGGAGGATACAAAAAATGGAATAGCAACTCCTACAGTCAGACGCAGAAACCAGCTCATGCAGATCTGAGATAAGAGCTTTGGCCGGCTGAGATCCTAGCCATTGAGCATGCACTGGCGCCCGGTGGGTGAGGCAGGCCAATCACTGACCCTTCTCTCCGCCTTATCTCTGTAGCGGCAGAGCATAGGCTACATGCGCATATTGGCTGTTGCCTCGGCGGCTTCGAGCTTAAATAAGCAGTCGGCTCAAGTTTTCCTGGGCGGAGTTTCGTCTAACAGTTCCGATTTTCTCTTTATAAAAAATCTCTCTTCGGCAAAGAGTTTTTGCAAGTAAAGTTATATTGATAGACAATTTGAAAATGCGGCACATTGTCGGATGGATTCTGTTGATCTGCTTGTCCGGTGAGTGCTCGGGTTGGAAGTGTGGGAGGCCGAGATAGGAATACTTAGGTCATGATGACAATGTATATTTGAGGAAGTTGAGCCTTCAAATATCATTTCCTGGAAACGAAGCGATCTATAAGCGGGTTTTTGAGAGTACCCAACTCCGGTTTTTTAGAGACTTTTCGTCGGAGCAATCGTCGATAATTCGGGTGGCATTAGCTGGGATTTTAGCTGCTCCTTATTAATCTGCCAGCATTTTTAATTCAAGGTCTCGCCCTATCCGCACTGATCGAGCCGAAGGGCGAGCTGGATACCACTGGCCATGGCCAGGTGAAAATCGATCAGCCATTTCGCGTGTTCGGCACGGACTACCCCGCCGGCACCATCCTATATGCAAGTGTTTTTCTTAAATTCTCAAAATATGTTCTGGATAGCAAACAGCCATGTTCACCACCCTTTGCGTGGACAGCAAATACAAAAAAGAACTTTTAAATAAAAAAACCAAAAACTCGGGGCAAGAAGAATGACGCTAAAATTATAATACCCTTAGTAGTCTCATAGAGATTAAGATGCTAAAGACAGAAAAGCATTAATTATCCCTGAAATCAAACTTTATAGCCTAAGATGTCAGTATCCCTCTTGAGACATGGCCTCCCAGCAACTCTCTCTTGATTAAATTGATATCCTCCCACGGTTATTTTTAACCCACTCTAAAATCTATCCACGATAGCCCAGACTGAATGTACACTCGCGGCTCAGTTAAGGCTCGTCCCGCACAGTTCTTTCTGCCCCACTCTAAAATCTATCCACGATAGCCCAGACTGAATGTACACTGCAATGTACACTCGCGGCTCAGTTAAGGCTCGTCCCACACAGTTCTTTCTGCTCCACTCTAAAATCTATCCACGATAGCCCAGACTGAATGTACACTCGCGGCTCAGTTAAGGCTCGTCCCGCACAGTTCTTTCTGCCCCACTCTAAAATCTATCCACGATAGCCCAGACTGAATGTACACTGCAATGTACACTCGCGGCTCAGTTAAGGCTCGTCCCACACAGTTCTTTCTGCTCCACTCTAAAATCTATCCACGATAGCCCAGACTGAATGTACACTGCAATGTACACTCGCAACTGGGTTAAATTTCTACTAAGCAGAGCAACAATTTCGTCTGGCCTTGTAACAATGCATGTAAATATAACAACCAAAAATTACATAGGCTTTAAAGCTGCATTCCAGGGTTCCAGCATTTGTACTTTTCCGCTGAATCATAATTACCCAAAAATTATTGCAGATGAATCTTCCTTTTGGACGAATTTCAATAGGCAAGGAATTCATGGACAACCTGCCTCTTGACAAAGGTGTTGTTCCGAATGTCAACTTGATTCAACCTGTCGAGCTGTCCATTCAGTCAAATTTAGACAAAGCTCAAAAAGCGTACATGGCAAGCATAACAGGAGAACTTCTAAACAACATGAGTTTACTTGTGCGGGAGAATTTCTGGCTGGAATCCAACTTCACCGCCCGGAGCGGCCAGCTGCTCACTTGGGAAGATCAGAAGGGCACAGCGAGTCCAAGTTTGGTATGGCCCATGACTACTCATTTAAAATATTCATGCACTAATAATATGTACAGAATAGGGAACCTGGTAGATGCTTTACAAAGAGATAGAAATATTCCCCTATTCAAATGAGAAATTCAAATATTCAGGTGAGATTTCCCCCTTCAGGTGATAACGCTTCCCTTAGTGACTTTAGCTAAATAGTTATCAAAAAAATTCTCAATCAAACCGCTTCAGGTAAACACATTTCAAGTGGCGTTTATATTCGGCACGTCAAGCACCTACGTGCTATTCAACTATCACCTTGTCCAGTTTGTCAAGCACTTGTCAATCAATGCCGAAGTGAGTTGGGGATGCTGCTGATGAAGTATGAGGGTGGGGAAGCACACAATGGGGTGGGGAAGCACACAATGGGGTGGGGAAGGACACAATGGGGTGGGGAAGGACACAAAGGAGTGGGGAAGGACACAATGGGGTGGGAAAGGACACAATGGAGTGGGGAAGGACACAATGGAGTGGGGAAGGACACAATCGGAATAGGGAAGGACACAATGGGGATAGGGGAAGGACACAATGGGGTGGGGAAGGACACAATGGGGTGGGGAAGGACACAATAGGATGGGGAAGGACACAATGAGGGTCGGGAAGGACACAATGAGGGCGGGGAAGGACACAATGGGAATGTGGAAGGACACAATGGGGGTGGGGAAGGACACAATGGGGTGGGGAAGGACACAATCGGAATAGGGAAGGACACAATGGGGATAGGGAAAGGACACAATGGGGATAGGGGAAGGACACAATGGGGATAGGGGAAGGACACAATGGGGTGGGGAAGTACACAATGACGGCGGGAAGGACACAATGAGGATGGGGAAGGACACAATGAGGGCGGGGAGGGACACCTAAAGGGAAGTTGTCAGGAATCATTAATCTCGCGTACAATCCGTTAAATCCATATCTTTGCTGCCCGGCTTCAGGCCATGTTCACCAGGGGCAACTCGCACGACCAGCTGTCGCTGCCCTTCTCCGGTGCCGACGTCGGCCGCCTGGCCAGCACCTCCGGCCTGGCCGACCGCAGCCTCGGCCGCTTCATCTACCGGGTCGACTCGTGGCCGCCAAAACGCGGCGGCTGCCTGTCCGATGATCCGACCAAGCAAGGTGACCGGACACTTTCGGCCAGTCTGTATAGCGACTCCGTGCTTGGTGGCAGCTCGGCCATTTTGTCCGGCCGCTGTCCGGACGACAGTTCAGCGTCTGGTGCTGTTTGCCGCATCACCACCAGTGGCGGCAGCCTTCTGGCTCAGCGACCGGCTGTCCGCTGCGACCGCTGTGGAGCCGCCTTCATGGCCTGCGAGGTGCCGCCGTCGCTGACCGCCGGGCCGGCCGTGCTGGAGCTGCGGATGGCCGACAGCGTCTACAGCCACCAGTTCAGCTTCGGTGAGGGGGGTGCAACAGGGGGATAATGGGGCGGATTATGGGGTGGATTTTTGAGTGGATTATGGGCGGATGATAGGGCGGATAGTAGGGCGGATTATTGAGTGGATTATGGGCGGATGATAGGGCGGATAGTAGGGCGGATTTTTGAGTGGATTATGGGCGGATGATAGGGCGGATAGTAGGGCGGATTATGGGGTGGATGATAGGGCGGATAGTAGGGCGGATTTTTGAGTGGATTATGGGCGAATGATAGGGCGGATAGTAGGGCGGATTATTGAGTGGATTATGGGGTGGATGATAGGGCGGATCATGGGGCGGATGACAGGGTGGATTATTGAGTGAATTATGGGCGGATTATAGGGCGGTGGGCGGATGATAGGGTTGATTATGGGGCGGATTTTTGAGTGGATTATGGGCGAATGATAGGGCGGATAGTAGGGCGGATTATTGAGTGGATTATGGGGTGGATGATAGGGCGGATCATGGGGCGGATGATAGGGTGGATTTTTGAGTGAATTATGGGCGGATTATAGGGCGGTTCATGGGGCGGATGATAGGGTGGATTATGGGGCGGATGATAGGGCGGATAATAGGGGGGATTATGGGGCGGATAATAGGGCGGATCATGGGGCGGATTATTGGCAGATTATGGGGCAGATAATAGGGGGGATTACGGGGCGGATAATAGGGCGGATTATAGGGCGAGAGCCGGGAGAGATTTCAAAGGGGCAAAAATTGAAATTGCTTTTTTTAATTTTGCTACTACAGCCAGCCCAGACGATTCAAGCGTGCTGAAGGTCCACCTGAACGACTCCATGGACAACTGGATGCAGCTGGAACCGACCAGTCTGTCGGTGAGCTTAATCACACGATTTCTATCTCCATACTTACCTAAAGGAATAAAAACAAACCTCGTTGTTTTTCGATTTCAACTGCTCCGCAGATCACCTATGATGCCGACGGAACGCAGAACGGCTCGCTGAAGCTGCAGGTTGTGGGCTACTCGGAGGCTGGGCTGAGCCGCCTGGACCGGGATGAGGACTTCAAGGTGAGTCTGTTTTAGTGTCTGTCGTAGTATCTGTCTTAGTGTATTAGTATTTGTCTTAGTGTCTTCGTGTCTTAGTGTCTTCGTGTCTTAGTGTCTTAGTGTCTTAGTGTATTAGTGTCTGTCTTAGTGTCTTCGTGTCTTAGTGTCTTCGTGTCTTAGTGTCTTCGTGTCTTAGTGTCTTCGTGTCTTAGTGTCTTAGTGTCTTAGTGTCTTCGTGTCTTAGTGTCTTCGTGTCTTAGTGTCTTCGTGTCTTAGTGTCTTCGTGTCTTCGTGTCTTAGTGTCTTCGTGTCTTCGTGTCTTAGTGTCTTAGTGTCTGTCTTAGTGTCTTAGTGTCTTAGTGTCTGTCTGTCTGTCTGTCTGTCTGTCTGTCTGTCTGTCTGTCTGTCTGTCTGTCTATCTGTCTGTCTGTCTGTCTGTCTGTCTGTCTGTCTGTCTGTCTGTCTGTCTGTCTGTCTGTCTGTCTGTCTGTCTGTCTGTCTGTCTGTCTGTCTGTCTGTCTGTCTGTCTGTCTGTCTGTCTGTCTGTGTGTGTGTGTGTCTGTCTGTCTATCTGTCTGTCTGTCTGTCTGTCTGTCTGTCTGTCTGTCTGTCTGTCTGTCTGTCTGTCTGTCTGTCTGTCTGTCTGTCTGTCAGCCATCCCCGCCTCCAACTCACCCGCAGTCGCTAACCAAGGTGCTGTACGAGGGCCCGGCCAGCAGCTCAGGCAGGATGAACCTCGGCGACAAGACGGTGCGCTGCGCCGCAGGAAACGCAGACTGCGAAAACTATCAAGTCGGCTTCCTACGCATTCAGGATAGCGCCACACCGCCCACGTACGATTACTTGGCTATTTATATAGTGTATAAAGAACTGTGTTGAGGCTCCGATAGAAAAGTACATGCGCGACTTAGCTCTGCAGTTTAATATCCACTATACTAAAAATGGTTTGTCTGTGTACACATGTACACAGAGTGTACATGCCTGCCGATTAGAAAGTCAGGGCCGCTGTACACCGTGACTAAGGCTGTGTCTGTAATGAGCGTAACTGCTTGTTGCCTTTTATTTGCAGCAGGTGTAAGGCCCCCGCTGAGAACTAATCAACTCCCAACCCCACCCCAATCCGGACAGCACCCTGAAGTCGCGAATAATCCCGCTGGGCTGGTTCGTTCATCCCTACTACCTGGACAAGAGCCAGCCCGCCTGGCCGGCTGCCAAGTGCAAGGCCTGGCAGGAGGCCCAGTCCGGCGCCGAGGAGCAGAAGGTGGCCGCAGTCCTGCGTACCCTGGCCTGTCCGGGCTCGCTTAATCAGGCTCTGGCCAATCCCGGACAGTTCGTGCCGGCCACTTACTGTCCGAGTTTGCCCGGCGGTTGCGGCTCGGCCACGCCAAGTCAGCAGTGCCTGGTTTCCAAGCCGGGCATTGAGTAAGTGCTCACTGCTCACTCATGACTTTACTATCATAAACATTCATGATCCCACCATGAACTCACGCATAAACTCACTCATGAACTCACTCATGCACTCATTCATTAACTCAGTCATTAACTCACTCATGAACTCAGTCATTAACTCAGTCATTAACTCACTCATGCACTCATTCATGAACTCAGTCATTAACTCACTCATGCACTCATTCATTAACTCAGTCATTAACTCACTCATGAACTCAGTCATTAACTCAGTCATTAACTCACTCATGCACTCATTCATGAACTCAGTCATTAACTCACTCATGCACTCATTCATGAACTCAGTCATTAACTCACTCATGCACTCATTCATGAACTCAGTCATTAACTCACTCATGAACTCAGTCATTTACTCAGTCATTAACTCACTCATGATCCTACCATGAACTCACTAAAGTCGCTCCTGAAATCACCCATAGACTTATAGACTCACTCATAAATTCATAAACTCAGTCATGATTTTCCTAATAAAGTAATGAACTTACTCGTGAACTTATGAGCTTCCAAATCCTTCGTGAATTGACGGTGCTCAGCTTCCAAATCCTTCGTGAATTGACGGTGCTCAGCTTCCAAATCCTTCGTGAATTGACGGTGCTCAGCTTCCAAATCCTTCGTGAATTGACGGTGCTCAGCTTCCAAATCCTTCGTGAATTGACGGTGCTCAGCTTCCAAATCCTTCGTGAATTGACGGTGCTCAGCTTCCAAATCCTTCGTGAATTGACGGTGCTCAGCTTCCAAATCCTTCGTGAATTGACGGTGCTCAGCTTCCAAATCCTTCGTGAATTGACGGTGCTCAGCTTCCAAATCCTTCGTGAATTGACGGTGCTCAGCTTCCAAATCCTTCGTGAATTGACGGTGCTCAGCTTCCAAATCCTTCGTGAATTGACGGTGCTCAGCTTCCAAATCCTTCGTGAATTGACGGTGCTCAGCTTCCAAATCCTTCGTGAATTGACGGTGCTCAGCTTCCAAATCCTTCGTGAATTGACGGTGCTCAGCTTCCAAATCCTTCGTGAATTGACGGTGCTCAGCTTCCAAATCCTTCGTGAATTGACGGTGCTCAGCTTCCAAATCCTTCGTGAATTGACGGTGCTCAGCTTCCAAATCCTTCGTGAATTGACGGTGCTCAGCTTCCAAATCCTTCGTGAATTGACGGTGCTCAGCTTCCAAATCCTTCGTGAATTGACGGTGCTCAGCTTCCAAATCCTTCGTGAATTGACGGTGCTCAGCTTCCAAATCCTTCGTGAATTGACGGTGCTCAGCTTCCAAATCCTTCGTGAATTGACGGTGCTCAGCTTCCAAATCCTTCGTGAATTGACGGTGCTCAGCTTCCAAATCCTTCCAGCAGGCAGCTTCAAGGCGTCCCAGCCGCTGTCTGCTGCTACAGCCAGGCGGACGGCAACCTGATCTACCAGGAGCAGCAGGACCCCAGCCAGCAGAAGTCCGGCCAGTGGATGGGCAGCGGCAGTCTCAGGTCGCATCCGAACGGCCAGCTGACCACCCGAGGCGGTGACCAGCCGCTGCTGCCTGGCCAGGCGTCCTACCTGTCCAACTGGTATTGGGACGCCCTGCCCCGCCTGCACTGCTGCCGCTGGTCCGCCGACACAGGAGACTGTCAGCTCCGCTTCATCCCGGCCCGACCGACTCCGAGGACCTCGATGTACAGCCCGGCCCAGCCCAGCCACCAGGTGGGCGACCCGCACCTGACCAGCTTCAACGGCAGGCGGTTCCTGTTTAACGGCTTGGGCGAGTTTTGGCTGCTCAGGGCCGAGCCCGGAGTTGCTATGCAGACCCGCTATCAGCTGGCTAGCTTCATCACACCATCTGCCACCTTCCTGACCGCTCTGGCCGGCCGTCCGCTGCCCGGCACTGGCGACATGGTGGAAGTGTCCGCAGTGTCTGGCTCGCCGGCCAGGTTCCAAGTGCAGTACAGGCGGGAAGGCTGGGAGCCCAGTCAGGTGGGTTGGCGAATCACCGATTTCACCTGTTGCCTTTAATCTAGACTTAAGCAACAGATACTTGCTAGCTTACTAGTTTGGTAAATAGGTTGCCTACTTTCAGTTCAGTAGTAAGGAAGAATGTGTAAGCTATTTTTATGAAAAAGAAGGCAGTTGAAGTGACTTGCAGACGTAAACACTTTCTTGCCAATTGGTGCAGCTGTAATGTACACTGAAATGTACGAGTACATGGCAGGCAGCTTTAGACTGGAACACCGGGATAGGAAGGCAATAAAAATTTGGCGGCGGCGCCGCGGGGGGTGGGTGGGGAGGTTTGGTGTGAAAGGACGCGACCGAGGGGTTCAGCTGAGGGAGTGCGAGGGGCAATTAATGAGTTAATCCTTAAATACATTAAAATGCTTTTGTTTAAATTACTACTGAACTGTCAGTAGCTTGCACGCAAATGGTCTATCTAAGATTATCTGTGCTGTATCAGAGTGAGTCAGAGTGTCGCGATCCGATCGCACTCGCTCATCGCGTGAATCTATAATGGCATATTTCATTAAGCTGGACCATTTTGCAACTCCTACTGTTTGCAGACCATCACAGCCGACCTGAAGGTTGGCGGTGCGCCGCTGCTGATCGGCGACGGCATTGCGGTGCTGTTGAACAGCACAGACCGGCTGTCTCTGCAGCTCTCGAGCGGTGCGGACTCGCTGGGAGTTGAGCTCAAGTGAGTTCATTTTAATTCTATTAAAACTGCTATTCTGCCTTCAACCCTGTGACCATAAGATCGAAGCTCGACATCATCGAAAAAGTCTTTCTAGTCACTTCCACTAGCTCACAGCTTCGAACCGAGTTCGAAGAAATTTCGCGGTTGTGATTCCCAGGGCTTATGGAAATTTCCCCTCCGGCATTTCCCCTCCGACATTTCCCCTCCGGCATTTCCCCTCCGACATTTTCCCTCCAACATTTCCCCTCCGACATTTCCCCTCCGACATTTTCCCTTCGGCATTTCCCCTCCGACATTCCCTCCGGCATTTCCCCTCCGGCATTTCTTCTCCGACATTTCCCCTCCGACATTTCCCCTCCGGCATTCCCCTCCGACATTTCCCCTCCGGCATTTCTTCTCCGGCATTTCCCCTCCGGCATTTCCTCTCCGGAATTTCCCCTACGACATTTTCCCTCCAACATTCCCCTCCGGCATTTCCCCTCCGGCATTTCTTTTCCGACATTTCCCCTCCGACATTTCCCCTCCGGCATTTCCTCTCCGGAATTTCCCCTACGACATTTTCCCTCCAACATTTCCCCTCCGGCATTTCCCCTCCGACATTTTCCCTTCGGCTTTTCCTCTCCGACATTCCCCTCCGGCATTTTCCCTTCGGCATTTCCCCTCCGACATTTCCTCTCCGGCATTTCCCCTCCAGCGTTTTCCAGCCACTCCACTCGAAATGAAAATGCACATAAAAGTGAAACTGGCTGCTGTGTAATGACATGAGAATAAGAAGAGAATAAGAAATGACATGACGCAACATATTAACATATACTTACCAAACAAAATTGCGAAGTGATCACATAAGCTCGTATATCCAAATAAAAATTACGCAATGTTGTTTGTTGGGATCGGTGCAGAAGGACAGCAGTGTAGGAGGCGGAGGAGAGACTCCAAATCCAAATCTACTCATTCTCTCGCAGGCTGGTCACCGTGGGCAACTTCTCCTATATGGACATGTTCCTCACGCTGTCGCCATCGCTGAAAGCTCGAACTCGCGGCCTTCTCGGCCAGTGGACAGACGATCCGACAAAAGAGTTTATCGACATATCCGGCAACGTGGTGCCATTCAACAGCAACTCGGAGCAGTTCCACGCAGACTTTTGCAACAAGAACCGGCTGGCAAACGTGAACAGCAGTTACTTCGGGTACAGCGGGAGCGGCACGAGGGGTGAGGGCTTCCTTGAAATGAATCCCGACCTCGCTTTCTACAAGCCGTTGTACAACGATTCCGGACTGGGCGCTGATTCCCAAGAAGATGCGGTCTGCGGCTCCAGCACCAGCTGCCGTTTTGACTTCAGAGTGACAAAGAATCGCCAAGTGGCCGCGGCCACGGCGGCCAATGAGAAAATGTTCGACGAACTGCTGGCTGCCAGCGAAGGGAACGGTGAGTGCTATGCTGTCCTGCTGAACAGAGGCTAAGCCACCAGCACCAAGGGGGGGTTCAAAAACTCGAAATTCACAAACTCGAAATTTCACAAACTCGAAATTTCACAAACTCGAAATTTAATTTTCGATGTTGTGAAATTTCAACCTTGTGAAATAATTTACTTTTTGACGTTGTGAAATTTCCACCCTGTGAAAGCACCCCCATCAAGACACAAAGCTACCGAGACACAAAGCCAACAAGACACAAAGCCATCAAAACACAAAGCTACCGAGACACAAAGCCAACAAGACACAAAGCCATCAAAACACAAAGCTACCGAGACACAAAGCCAACAAGACACAAAGCCATCAAAACACAAAGCTACCGAGACACAAAGCCAACAAGACACAAAGCCATCAAGACACAAAGCTACCGAGACACAAAGCCAACAAGACACAAAGCCATCAAAACACAAAGCTACCGAGACACAAAGCCAACAAGACACAAAGCCATCAAAACACAAAGCTACCGAGACACAAAGCCAACAAGACACAAAGCCATCAAGACACAAAGCTACCGAGACACAAAGCCAACAAGACACAAAGCCATCAAGACACAAAGCTACCGAGACACAAAGCCAACAAGACACAAAGCCATCAAAACACAAAGCTACCGAGACACAAAGCCAACAAGACACAAAGCCATCAAAACACAAAGCTACCGAGACACAAAGCCAACAAGACACAAAGCCATCAAGACACAAAGCTACCGAGACACAAAGCCAACAAGACACAAAGCCATCAAGACACAAAGCTACCGAGACACAAAGCCAACAAGACACAAAGCCATCAAAACACAAAGCTACCGAGACACAAAGCCAACAAGACACAAAGCCATCAAGACACAAAGCTACCGAGACACAAAGCCAACAAGACACAAAGCCATCAAGACACAAAGCTACCGAGACACAAAGCCAACAAGACACAAAGCCATCAAAACACAAAGCTACCGAGACACAAAGCCAACAAGACACAAAGCCATCAAAACACAAAGCTACCGAGACACAAAGCCAACAAGACACAAAGCCATCAAGACACAAAGCTACCGAGACACAAAGCCAACAAGACACAAAGCCATCAAGACACAAAGCTACCGAGACACAAAGCCAACAAGACACAAAGCCATCAAGACACAAAGCTACCGAGACACAAAGCCAACAAGACACAAAGCCATCAAAACACAAAGCTACCGAGACACAAAGCCAACAAGACACAAAGCCATCAAAACACAAAGCTACCGAGACACAAAGCCAACAAGACACAAAGCCATCAAGACACAAAGCTACCGAGACACAAAGCCAACAAGACACAAAGCCATCAAGACACAAAGCTACCGAGACACAAAGCCAACAAGACACAAAGCCATCAAGACACAAAGCTACCGAGACACAAAGCCAACAAGACACAAAGCCATCAAGACACAAAGCTACCGAGACACAAAGCCAACAAGACACAAAGCCATCAAGACACAAAGCTACCGAGACACAAAGCCAACAAGACACAAAGCCATCAAAACACAAAGCTACCGAGACACAAAGCCAACAAGACACAAAGCCATCAAAACACAAAGCTACCGAGACACAAAGCCAACAAGACACAAAGCCATCAAGACACAAAGCTACCGAGACACAAAGCCAACAAGACACAAAGCCATCAAGACACAAAGCTACCGAGACACAAAGCCAACAAGACACAAAGCCATCAAGACACAAAGCTACCGAGACACAAAGCCAACAAGACACAAAGCCATCAAGACACAAAGCTACCGAGACACAAAGCCAACAAGACACAAAGCCATCAAGACACAAAGCTACCGAGACACAAAGCCAACAAGACACAAAGCCATCAAGACACAAAGCTACCGAGACACAAAGCCAACAAGACACAAAGCCATCAAGACACAAAGCTACCGAGACACAAAGCCAACAAGACACAAAGCCATCAAGACACAAAGCTACCGAGACACAAAGCCAACAAGACACAAAGCCATCAAGACACAAAGCCAGGGGTCGGCAAACTGCGGCCCGCGGGCCAGATCCGGCCCGCAGCACTCTTACTATCTAACAATGCAAAAGTGGCCCGCGAACCACTTTTGTGAAACATTCAACTTTACAAGCAAAATTAGCTCTCACCTTGGCATTCCTATCACAATCCTATGTCGATTTCAACTGTGGTGTTGTTGGTTGTATTTGGTCTATCATATAAAATTGTCGGCTATCCTATAGAATTGTTTGTTAAATTATTTTTTATTTGAATTCGATTCCTTTCTATTTTTAGAGTCCAAAAATATGAAACAATTGCACAAAGTATTAATATGCATGTTTATGGTGAAAAGGCTGTGACAGGTGGGACTAGGCGACTTTTAAAGGGAGATGCATTTGAGATTTAAAAATTAGCTGCCGAGCTGCCAATACGAGCGTACTGAGATTCAAGTCAAGCCACTGCTTACTTTTCTGATTTTGGACTACTACTCGTACTCTATGGATAGCTTGATCTGGATGACCAGTGGCCTCAAGTTGTACATTGTGCCACTGTTTAACTTTCAAGTAGTGACCTTGTGTCGTGTTGTGCCAATTGACTATAACAAACAATTTAGCTGCCAGTACATGTTAAACTGTTGGATCGTTCACTTGTTTCATTTTTTTACTCTAAAATTAGAAAGGAATCGAATATAAGCGGAAAAAAATAATTTGACGAACGATTCTATAGGATACCAAATTGTCATTTTTAGCCTCAATTTGTTGTACATTTTTTTCTGGCCCGCCCCCTCAGCCAGTCGTCCAATCCGGCACGCACTGAAAAGTTTTCAGACCCCTGCCAAAGCCACCAAGACACTAAGCCATCAATACACTAAGCCACCAAGACACTAAGCCACCAAGACACTAAGCCACCAAGACACTAAGCCAACAAGACACTAAGCCATCAAGACACTAAGCCACCAAGACACTAAGCCACCAAGACACTAAGCCATCAAGACACTAAGCCACCAAGACACTAAGCCACCAAGACACTAAGCCATCAAGACACTAAGCCACCAAGACACTAAGCCACCAAGACACTAAGCCATCAAGACACTAAGCCACCAAGACACTAAGCCACCAAGACACTAAGCCATCAAGACACTAAGCCACAAAGACACTAAGCCACCAAGACACTAAGCCATCAAGACACTAAGCCACCAAGACACTAAGCCACCAAGACACTAAGCCATCAAGACACTAAGCCACCAAGACACTAAGCCACCAAGACACTAAGCCAACAAGACACTAAGCCACAAAGACACTAAGCAATCAAATAATCACCATTTCCGACACCTGCCAGTTTCTGTTTGTGACGTTCCCGCTCTGCCCGGCCTCCGCATCGACCAGCCGCTGACAGCCGGGAGCAGCCTGGTCTTGGCCTGCGCTCAGCCGCTGCTGTCCAGCCGGTCAGGCCTGACAATTGTCTGCGCCAGACAGGCCAGCGGCAATGTCACCTGGCAGCCAGACCCCGCCAGCCTCGGCTTCCAGTGCCTGCTGCCAACTGCCCAGGTTAATACGGCCAATATTGGCCTCATCATTGGCATTGTGGTGCCCTGCGTCATACTACTATTAGTAGGCATTGTGGTCGTCATTATTATTGTGCGCCGGCGTTCGGAGAAACAGCCGTAAGTGAATGTTACATCAACAATATCCGTTTAATCAACAATTCAAGAAAACGTTTCGATTTCAATCCCATACACTAAAAATGAGTTTATCCTAAAGTTAGAATTGTCTTTGATAAAAATGCATTTTACAGCAAAGAGCCAGCAGCAGGAGCTCAGGTCCAGATGTCTGGGCCACCACCTGCCACCAGGTACACAGCAACAGTGCAGTCAGTTTGTATTTAACGACAGAGCAGCCAACTACATACACTTCATGTGAAACGCCTGCTTAAATTTTTTTATTAAATCGCTTATTCATAGACCCCACGAATACTTATAACAAAAATCAATATTTAAGTAGATATATACTTTCACCTATATTGCAGTAATATCGAATTCCAAAATTGTTAAAATTAAAGGTCAACAATGGTTTACAAATATAATTGCTGCCTATTTTAGCTAATGAGAAATAAAATTATATTCATTTCAGCAATGGCGTTCAAATGACATTTTTGTCCGGTCTAAAATATCAGTGAGGCGGTGTTATAAATATAAATATACATATATAGCCTAGCAAAAACAAATTTAAAGTAGCTAGTGAAAATTAGCCCAAAACTGCATCGATAATTTGTTGAATTTTCAGTTAAGGCATAGATTTCCACCCAATCACAAACATTGTTTTTTGCAATTAGTAGTCTTGTCTTATAATTATTTGTACAGATATTTTTACTGGTAACTACAGTATTTTTTGCATGCTACAAGTGCATGCAACTATTAGATTCTTACACTAATATAATTCATCCCATTGGCTTAATTTAAGCACATTTATTAATCGCATGCATGTGCTATTATTTATTCTATTATTTTCACAGAGTGCAATCTTCTAAAAAGGAAAATAGAAGTTTCTTGGAAGGCACTCACAGGTAGGCAGCGATCTAATCATATTTAGCGTATTTCACACAATTGAGATCGGGGTTGTTGTAGTTTTTGTCGTTTCTTAGAAAAATTTGTTATAGCTTTAATACTACAGAGCCTACGCTCTAACCGCGTCTTTCTTAAAAAAACGTTTCGAGCTTGCCACCTATTTAACACAGAAAAGTTTATAAGACATTTTTAATTTCTGTTTCAAAAGTGCTTTGAATAATAGGAAAGTAATGATAATATACTTTAATTTGGGATTATTAACAAAGATTTTCTTGTGGTTGAAAAAATGAAAGCTGTTAACTGATCGACGCCTAACTGGAATTTGTTGCTGTGCGATTTAACCAATCTGTTACGATTAAAAATTTTTGTATTGATTGCATTTGCATTAAGAATACTCTATTGCATTCAATATTTTTACAATAACTTAAAATTAGTTTTTTTACACTAGGTCTTAAATTTCGCAGGTCGCAGGTTCGCAGGTCTTAAATTTCTTTTGCTTTTAAAAGTTTAAATCACAAGTTAGTTGAGACAAAGATGAATAAGATAGAATTTTGCCATTGTGACGCTTTGCACTTCAAAAATGTGCTGTACTTATGCTTACGTGAAACTCGATTTCGTAGAAACATCTAAAAATCTAAAAAAACGTAATATAAACTGACTTAAAATTCATGTTTTTTAGAAACGATTTAATTTTTCCATTCAATATATTTTGGGTAACTCACATGTACGGGACCATTTGATTTTAAATTTCATCGATTTTACACAGAATGATCATCAATGCCGATAATTATTAACCTAAAACAAACCCGGAAATACCCCAGCATGCAGTTGCAGCCCGTCATACTTTCGCTTAATTTGCAGCGCCGGACAGCCGGGCGCACCACCCCGCCAGTACAGCCAGGACGAGGGCAACCGGCGCAATCCGCACGGCGTGCCGCCACCGCACTCGGCCGCTGCTCCGCTGGCCTACAGCCCGGTCGGGTACGGTGGCGTCTCTGGCGTGGACTCCGACGACAACGGCGGGCAGTTCGTGCCGATTATGATGCCGCCGCAGCACCAGCCGAGGGCCACCATGACTCCCTCGCCTCAGCCGGTGCCTGCGCAGAGACGTGAGCGTTGAACGGCGATTTCTATGGAGTCTATGGGCTGAGAGCGATTTCTATGGAGTCTATGGGCTGAGAGCGATTTCTATGGAGTCTATGGAGCTGAGAGCGATTTCTATGGAGTCTGTGGGGCTGAGAGCGATTTCTATGGAGTCTATGGAGCTGAGAGCGATTTCTATGGAGTCTATGGGCTGAGAGCGATTTCTATGGAGTCTGTGGGGCTGAGAGCGTTTTCTGTGTAGTCTATGTGTGCTGAGAGCGATTTCTATGGAGTCTGTGGGGCTGAGAGCGTTTTCTATGGAGTCTATGTGTGCTGAGAGCGATTTCTATAGAGTCTGTGGGGCTGAGGGCGATTTCTATGGAGTCTATGGGTGCTGATGTTGATCTCTGTGGAGGCCGCGGGAAAGGGCCTGTCAACCTAAGCTCATAAAGTGGAGCCCGAGTAATCTATGTACACAAATGATACTTCATTCTGCTCACAGTGACACCAGGAAGCTGGGTTTGGTAAAAAAAGTGACAAAAACTGGACTTGTAAATAATTTAGGGACTGTATGTCAATTTAAGCTCATAAAGTAGAGTCCCTTATTATCCTCTTGCTTGTTTTCCCCTATCCCAAATCCAATTCTTCTTCCGGAAGTCTGTTTTCGCGTTTGTTTCCGCAGGGATTCTCTAATCCAAGCATATTGATTGATTTTTCAAGCAAGACAAACCTGCAAAAGTAGTTGAAATGGAAACGCGTATTTAACAATTTTAGGCAGCTTCGAACGGTCACAGCAAAACCAGGTGATGCAAGGCCCTGACGAGAGAGCCACATTCCCGCACCAACAGCAGCCGCCTCCGCCGCAGCAGAAGCCGAGGTCAAGCAAACCGAAGCCAACAATGAGCCACTCGGAGGTGGTGTGAGAGCCGCCACATTTTCAACCCATAGCGGACAAGTAATCAGACATAGAAATGTCATCTGTATATCAGCGGTCTTCGGCTCGAATTCTTCACTAAAGGCACTCGCTTTAAAAAGGAAATTCCGATCTTTTCTACATACTCGTATGTAAAAATGAGACAGCCAGACTTCTATGCTATTGAACGTATAATCAGCTAATTTCGCGTGTATAAATATGTATTAAGGCCAAAATGCACTACACACTGCTGCTAGCTTAACAATATCTATAATCCCAATTATATACCTAGCCCAAACTTTTCGGGTAGAAATAATTAATATAATTGCTTGATTGCAAGCCCTCACTATAAAATTTACGTGCAATACCTGCAGTTTATTATATTACTAATGTTATACCATATTGTTACTATTGCTAATAAACGCTGCTTGTAGACGTCATCATTGCTTAAAATAATTATTGACATGCTGTACTTTTACATTCCACTCTGTTTTGGAATAGACGGCTCTAGCCATCCCAGTTTTTAGCGACATTGTTAAATACAAGACACTGCTGATTTCTCAAGATTATTTGCCGTTATCATAGATTGTTGATTCTCAAGATGGTTGGCGACTGTCATTGAGGTTGAGGGCGATTCTTAAGAGGATTATTGGCGATTCTCATAGATTATTAGCGATTGTCATAGACAGATTTATGGCGATTTAAAAGATTTTGGCGATGCTCATAGATTGTGGGATTCTCAGGTTGTAGGCGATTCTCAAGATTTTTAGTGATTATCAAGAGGATTATTGGCGATTCTCATAGAAATTGTTGGCGATTCTCAAGGAGATTTTTTGCGATTCTCATAGAGATTGTAGGCGGTTCTGATTTTTTGCGCTTTTCATAGCGATTGTTGGCGATTTTACGAGTAATAAGTTGATTCTCAGAGAGATTGTTGGCGATTCTACTCGTAAAAGGCTGTTAGCATTCTCAGAGGTTTTGAGCGATTCTGATTCACTGTTGATTCTCATGGAAATTGTTGGCGATTCTGGTACATTGTTGATTCTCAAGGAGATTGTTGGCGATTTCTATAGATTGTTGATTCTCAAAGAGATTGTTGGCAATTCCTATAGATTGTTGATTCTCAAGGAAATTGTTGGCGATTCTGGTACACTGTTGATTCTCAAGGAAATTGTTGGCGATTCTGGTACACTGTTGATTCTCAAGGAAATTGTTGGCGATTCTGGTAGCTCGTACACTGTTGATTCTCAATGAAATTGTTGGCGATTCTGGTACACTGTTGATTCTCAAAGAGATTGTTGGCGATTCCCATAGATTGTTGATTCTCAAAGAGATAGTTGGCGAATTCCATAGATGGTTGATTCTCAAAGAGATTGTTGGCGATTCCCATAGATTGTTGATTCTCAAAGAGATAGTTGGCGAATTCCATAGATGGTTGATTCTTAAGGAGATTGTTGGCGATTTCTATAGACTGTTGATTCTCAAGGAAATTGTTGGCGATTCTGGTACACTGTTGATTCTCAAAGAGATTGTTGGCGATTCCCATAGATTGTTGATTCTCAAAGAGATAGTTGGCGAATTCCATAGATGGTTGATTCGTAAGGAGATTGTTGGCGATTTCTATAGATTGTTGATTCTCAAGGAGATTGTTGGCAATTCCTATAGATTGTTGATTCTCAAGGAGATTGTTGGCAATTCCTATAGATTGTTGATTCTCAAGGAGATTGTTGGCGATTCCTATAGATTGTTGATTCTCAAGGAGATTGTTGGCAATTCATATAGATTGTTGATTCTCAAGGAAATTGTTGGCGAATCCCATAGATTGTTGATTCTCAAGGAAATTGTTGGCGATTCCCATAGATTGTTGATTCTTAAGGAGATTGTTGGCGATTCCCATAGATTGTTGATTCTCAAGGAAATTGTTGGCGAATCCCATAGATTGTTGATTCTCAAGGAAATTGTTGGCGAATCCCATAGATTGTTGATTCTCAAGGAAATTGTTGGCGAATCCCATAGATTGTTGATTCTCAAGGAAATTGTTGGCGATTCCCATAGATTGTTGATTCTCAAGGAGATTGTTGGCAATTCATATAGATTGTTGATTCTCAAGGAAATTGTTGGCGAATCCCATAGATTGTTGATTCTCTAGGAAATTGTTGGCGAATCCCATAGATTGTTGATTCTCAAGGAAATTGTTGGCGATTCCCATAGATTGTTGATTCTTAAGGAGATTGTTGGCGATTCCCATAGATTGTTGATTCTCAAGGAAATTGTTGGCGATTCCCATAGATTGTTGATTCTCAAGGAAATTGTTGGCGATTCCCATAGATTGTTGATTCTCAAGGAAATTGTTGGCGATTCCCATAGATTGTTGATTCTCAAGGAAATTGTTGGCGATTCCCATAGATTGTTGATTCTCAAGGAAATTGTTGGCGATTCCCATAGATTGTTGATTCTTAAGGAAATTGTTGGCGATTCCCATAGATTGTTGATTCTTAAGATTGTTGGCGAATCCCATAGATTGTTGATTCTCAAGGAGATTGTTGGCGATTCCCATAGATTGTTGATTCTTAAGATTGTTGGCGAATCCCATAGATTGTTGATTAATTGTTTGCGATCTCCAAGTGTTTGTTGGCTACAAAAACAGATCAATAAACAGCCCACCCTACGGAGTTCTGCTGCATAATAAAACAAATGAATTATGAAGAGAATGCAAATCAAAGAATTTTAATTTACGCGCTTAAATACCGGAGACTGTATAGAAAGGCCAATATTGAATTACTATACGTAGCTGATGGGGTAGAAAAAACATGTAGCAATATGCAGTTTATTTTTATATTTTACTGTTTGCAGACACAAACAGACTCAGACACAACAGAGATTAGCGTACTCCACTATAAATTAACAGCCTATTAAAGTACAGAATAGTAAAACAGTTAGATTAATTAAAACTTTTGTACTCTTATCAGCTGTAGAGCAGGTTATTTAAAAAGACACGATAAAATTCTTTTTTTAAATTAAGGAATGTGATAGAGTATATATTGGTAAACACGTTTGGAATGCTTCAAACAGATTCTGAGCTCCAAGCCAACTGCTAGTAGATGAGATATTACTGACAATAAAGCAGTTGATCCTACTTTAAGTAGCAAAGCAATTCAAATTCCAAATTTTAAAGAAAATTTACACGAGAGACAGCATAAAACAAGTACACGAAACATTTCATTCAGGGCAGCTCACGCAATTTCCTTATTACTCATATATAAAAAGTACACGGAGTCATTTATCATTAAGAAACTTTTCTGATGTTATCAAAGTTGAAGTCAAATAACAATTATTATATAACATTCGTTACCTGCTACTGACTTCAATAAAAAATTAAAATGTGCTCGGCGACACAGACGGATTCAATAATATTAACAATACGCGCATCAGCTACTGCTTACGCTAGCGTCCGTTTAGAGATTTTTTTTGCTAAAATTTGCGAAAACGAGGCAAAAAAATTGTAAATAAATTTGAAACAGTTCTACTAATGTTATGTCTAGATGGAATGCATAGCAGCAGTAACCATGGCAACCAGACAGGCTAGCAGTGCCGGTCGCATAGTCGGGCTAAGCCTGCCAGCGTGGGCAAACACCTCCAATTGGAAGGTGTTGGTGTACGGATCTTTGCCGAAATCGAATTTCATCGGGCACTGATCGAATAGCCGCTCGTTGTCAGTCAGCTCGAGCATGAGGCTGGCACTCTCGGATGGATAGGCGCTGGAGCTGGTCTGGTCCGGCATGCACTTAGAGGCCATACTGCGCGACATCCGGTACGTGCGCAGGCCGGTCCGCCTGTAGATCCAGCAGCGGAAATTGCCAACCACGGGATCGGCCGGGTCAAAGGTTATCATGTAGGACTTGGCGTCCTCCATCCAGTAGCCGACGCAGGTGAGAATATTGTCGGGCACGTCATACTCGGACAGCGGCCGGCCGATGTGATCCAGCCGCATGCAGCGTTGAACGTCCAGACTGAGCTGCTTGTTCTCGCCGATGCAGGCGTGCATGTCGGACTCCCAGTACTGATCGCAGACCACTTGAACTCTGCAGTTGGTTCAAATCGAATTTCTAAGATTTCTTCCGGAATTTCCCAGGATCTCAAGGTCACCCACGCTTATTTGGTAGGAATTCCCCCGGATCTCAAGGTCACCCACGCTTATTTGGTACCCCCTCTCGGGGCCACCCACGCTTATTTGGTAGGGATTCCCCCGGATCTCAAGGTCACCCACGCTTATTTGGTAGGGATTCCCCCGGATCTCAAGGTCACCCACGCCTATTTCGTAGGGATACCCCAGGATCTCAGGGTCACCTAAACTTATTTGGTAGGGATTCCCCCGGATCTCAAGGTCACCCACGCTTATTTGGTAGGGATTCCCCCGGATCTCAAGGTCACCCATGCTTATTTGGTAAGGATTCCCCCGGAGCTCAAGGTCACCCACGTTTATTTGGTAGGGATCCCCCCCCCTAGATCTCAATGTCACCCAAGCTTATTTGGTACCCCCTCTCGGGGTCACCGACGCTTATTTGGTAGGGATACCCCAGGATCTCAGGGTCACCTAAACTTATTTGGTAGGGATTTTCCTGGATCTCAAGGTCACCCAAACTTACTTGGTAGGGATTCCCCTGAATCTCAAGGTCACGGAACTTAATTTTTTCGGATTTCTCAAGCTCAATCTCAAGGTTAACTAAAAAATCAATAAAAAAAATTAGAACTTCATTACTATGGCTGACTACAATAAGAGTTGTCAGGAATGTCCTAGATGATCAAGGCCAACCACATGTGTTTGGGACCCAATAAAACTCCCACAAAAGCATTGAAGCCCTCACCGAGGCCGAGGCGTCACTCCGGCAGGAATCTTGGTAAAATAGAACTCGGACTCCTGGCCAACCATATTGAATTTAAAGCGGCCTTGAATAGGACAGTTAATAGGCACAGGCGGATTGAGTACAAAGTACTCGTAGGTCCACTCAACCTGGTCCATAGTGAAGGAGAACCAGTCGCAGGCCTCGCGAAATCGCCTACTCATATAATTACTGTCCTCATTGTGATTTGGATCGTGCTTAATGGGCTTGGACATGCGAAATCTGATGATGTTGTGGTGGCGAGGCATAAAGTGCATGCAGATGTAGTCCACGTCGCAGCGGCCCTCGGTCACCACGGCCATTAAGTAGCGAGACTCCTGAGACTGTGGGAATTCAATTGTTTTCTTGTGTTTTGTAGATGAGCACTGCTACCTCTGCTGTGGCTATACAGTAGCACTGCTACCTCTGCTGTGGCTATTCAGTAGCACTGCTACCTCTGCTGTGGCTATTCAGTAGCACTGCTACCTCTGCTGTGGCTATTCAGTAGCACTGCTACCCCTGCTGTGGCTATTCAGTAGCACTGCTACCTCTGCTGTGGCTATTCAGTAGCACTGCTACCCCTGCTGTGGCTATTCAGTAGCACTGCTACCTCTGCTGTGGCTATTCAGTAGCACTGCTACCCCTGCTGTGGCTATTCAGTAGCACTGCTACCTCTGCTGTGGCTATTCAGTAGCACTGCTACCCCTGCTGTGGCTATTCAGTAGCACTGCTACCTCTGCTGTGGCTATTCAGTAGCACTGCTACCCCTGCTGTGGCTATTCAGTAGCACTGCTACCTCTGCTGTGGCTATTCAGTAGCACTGCTACCTCTGCTGTGGCTATTCAGTAGCACTGCTACCCCTGCTGTGGCTATTCAGTAATCAGTAGCACTGCTACCCCTGCTGTGGCTATTCAGTAGCACTGCTACCTCTGCTGTGGCTATTCAGTAGCACTGCTACCCCTGCTGTGGCTATTCAGTAGCACTGCTATCCCCTACAGTGGAATAAATAGAAATAAAGTGAGCAGATGCCAGTCGTACCTGTCTGCAGACAAAGTACACCTCCTCCCACTGGTACTGGTTCAGCTGACGCCGCAACTTGATGGTGGTGGCATTGATGTACACATCCGTCTGGTACTCGGCTGGCTGGAACCAGACGCCGGTGAAATTCTTAGGCAGATTGCAACCCGGCCGCAGCTGGGGCACCTGATCAGTGGAGTCCAGCGTAGGCCGCAGTATCAGCTTCATCGGGGATTCGTCTGGCGATTTCAAGGTAGAACAGTCGGCATCGACGGTCATGCCCCAGCGGTAAAGTATACTACGCTCGTTCTGATCCTTCCTAGTAACCAGGCAGCGGTATTTGAACTTAGTATCGGCCTGGTCCATGCCAACCGCGGCGTAAACATTATTATTATTGTCTGTCCACATTCCGTAGCAGTAATAGTTCTGCTGGCCTGTGTCCTTGGTAGCCGCCAGGCCGGGGCACTGGCCCCAGTTGAATGTAGCAATGTAGCTGTCTCGCTCCTGCGAGCCGGCCCTCTGGCAGGCCTTAATCTTATTAGTCAGAGCGTCGCACGGTGTCCTAGAAGAATCCTTGAGCTGATAAGTGAACCAGAACACGCCCTCCAGGATGGTTTTACAATTGTAAATCTGGTATTGCTGGGAGAAGCCGACAACTGCAAAGCTATACCGATTATTAGACTCAAAGATGGTGCACCTGGAAGCGGCATCGCTGGCTGTGGTGGCGTAGACTCCGCTCAGCTGATACTGGATTATATTAATCGATTGCCAATAGAATTTGGCGCAGAAGTAAATCTCCCGGCTCCCGGATGTTGTGTCATTGCGATAGAGCACCAGCATGTTCCACTTGGACTGCTGTTCGGGCTCTTTCCTATTCCTATCGAGCACGCGGACGCAAGTGGCTTTGTATGACTGCAGGAAGCCTTGCCTATAGGTCAGAGTGTTGTCAGTGATGAACATGGTTGTGTCTTGGCCGGAATCAATTGAGAATAGCGGCATTATGTAGCGCCTGTCGTCTCCAGTGAATGGACAGCCGGTACCAGTCTGTGCCAGAGCTGTGCCAGCCAACTGCCAGGCCAGCAGCAGCCCCAGTGCCAATGCTTGATGCCAACTCATAATCTTGGCATTAATATTGTCATTTGGGATTAATACTTTTGGTAGGTATTAGTTTAAGTTGCTAATTATTAGCAAATTAGCATGTAATAAATCTACTTTCCATTTAGTGCGAGGTTGCCAAAACAGATAAACCTTGCACATGTCACTTTTTTATACAATCTATTTAGCAAAAAAACAGTTCACAAGTCCCTTTAAGAATCATTTCATATCAATTGTATATATCATCATTATTTTTAATGTAGATATCCTCTCATTAACTTAATTAAGCACATAGTCATTATTGCATGCTATGTAATTTTAAATAATTCTTATATATTGAAATTTATAAGCTATACTGTAACTAGTAATGACCCCTCTTTAACTGTTTCTTTTTTCAAGTATAACAGTATAGACAAGGCCTAGTGTAGTGCTCATTTGCTTTTAATTATATTTTATGGAGTTTATATCTTGCATTGTTATATTTTACTAGTGTTCATTAAAATTATAAATATTTGGACAGTTATTGCCACCTGACTATGTGGAAAGTATAAATGGATATGCCAATGACTTTGTAGAGGCATAGACAATAGATATTATGGAGTATATTTAAATAGAGCCAGCTTTGTCTTTGACAATGTATCCAATATAACTGTGGTATTCATCATTGCTTTCATTGCATTTAACCTATAGCATACTTTAATTCTAGAGACAGTTGAAGTATTGGCTAAGCTGCACTATTATACCATATATATATCAATGCCATCAACTTGCTAGATACACTTTTCTATTGCATCTGTTCTTACATTTTTACTGACAATTTATATATTGAGACATTTTTCCTAGGGCTTAAGTGAATTTGCTTACCATTTTTACTATTATTAGCCTGTTAGCAAACAATGAAAAATAGTATAATAAATATAATTGTTAACTTTTGCCATAAAATTGTTTGGGACTAGGACTAAAAAGTAAAGGTATCATTTTTCAATAAGGTTTTTGCATAGAGCATATTCAGTTATAGCAAAAATAACCTTTTTTTGTTTAAAATATATGCTGATTGTTCTCACTGTAAATATCACTGCCACCAAAGTTGATGTAGGGCTAACTTCTATCTCTTAAAATAATCCTCCCAATTCCATTAATGTTGTGCTCTAGGTAATTTTTATGTTCTTATATTTATCTATTGGTAGCATATTTATGTACTATACTTCTGGCCTGAACAGTCTAATGGCACTATCTACTTTATTTTTATTATTAACTTTTATAGAGGTTTTCTCTTAGTCTTGGGCATTTCTAGGATTAGAGAGTCATGGCTTCTAAGCAATTTCACTGCCTTGAGGCAGTTTCTCCTACCCTGAGGCAATTCTGCCACTCTATAATGATTATTGCCCTGAGGTGATTCTTGCATTTAGTGGATTTCTAATATTCCCAACTGAGGGTTTTGGTCTAAGAAATGAACAAGTCTTTTAAATACTGCAAATAGCAATTTAATATGCAAATGACTTTATTAGCTCAAGCTTGCAAGATGTTAAATAGACAAATTGTTATAATCTTAAATTGCTATTTACTTGGCCTACTTTGGGCTCCTATTTATATAGTTCAAATGATATATATGCACAACAGTTGGCTAAGTCGGCTGATCTGGCCAACCAATTTGGTGGCCAACCAAGGTAAGTTGCAAAAATGCTTATCCAAATAAATACCAAAGTGATACTAAGTAGATGATGAGGAATTTTGCCTTAATAAGACAGTCATAGTTACTCTTACCATTTACCCAAAATTGTGTTAATTTTACTTTAGGGCTTCTTTTACATTCTTGTGCTCCAGTTTAACTGGTTTCTATGTTTCACATTCTACGTTTTGATTGCTGCATGGTTTCTAGTTATTGACTTAATAAATCAAGCGGTCTTGTGCTACACACTTAGTAATAGGCCTAGTCTATGGCTACTTATGTTTTTTTCACTGGATTAATAGTTTGTACGCATATCTATTTCTATGCAGTTAAATTTCATTAAATCGCTGATTAAGCATTCTGTGTAAGTTCTGTGGTTAAAATAAACTTTTATTTTGTAGAATATTAGTTGATTTTAGAACATTTAAACAAAAATATAACTTTGAGCAAAAATTGAAATACTATAGTTTCTAAGAAAGAATTCATAAATTTAGCTTATAGTTTGCTATATTTATATTTGTAACTAGCACATGGTATACATATTTGGTCAAAAATACATATACCATGTGCTAGGAAAGAGTTCTACCTTGGTGCCAAAATTTAGTCAATTTTGGTGAGTTTTTTATAAGCCAAAATTTGATAAAATGTTATTTTTGCAATATTGCTAAATTTTTCATAACATTACTAATTGCATAATAAAATTAATATAAATGATACAAATGTTTTAAGTTAAAAAAATCTTCTATTTATGCGTTAGTGTTGGTGGTTAGTGTAGTAGTCTTGAGGGGGGCTGCCTAGTCTTAGTCCAGTTTATATCTTATATCAAAGTCTTAGTCTTGACTCCTATGGTCTTATATAGTAGAATTAAAAATTAAAACATGTTTTCACACATGTCGAAGTTAAGAAAAATACTTTTTGCAAATTATATTAGGCTTAGGGTAATATATGGGAAGGCCACTGGTCCTTATCTTGAAGAAAGATTAAGCATGCCAACTATTGTATAGATAAATACTGTCGCGAGAGCTCCGTAAACGCCTCACGGTATACCAACCACCCTATTATTATTACGAATTGTTATTTCCGCATAAGAAAAGGAAAAGACAAGGGTTTAAATAAACTATCCAGTTTAACAAATTTAGTTTTTTCAAATTCACTGCAGTTAAGTTTGATATTATCAGGTATATGTATATTTAAAAATTAGAAACTTTATATATTTTCGGACTATTACAGGTTTAGCTAGAAAAGTATATGTACGTAATTGTGATATTTATACCATTTAAATGTAAATTTATACACGAATGTCAAGCGGCACTGCCACCGAGACATCAGACATGACACGGATTCCTTACTCCTAAAAAATGGATATGTTTAGAAAAAATCTTTGACGGCTATTCGGCTATCTCTATATGCGTGTTGCCGATAGGTTCCCCCAAATGACTGCAATTGGCTGTACGGCTACGAGGGGAAGTCAAAAAGAAATGATGATTTTGTTGTAACGCCTAAAATATAAGAGGTATTGAACTGCAACTAGTTTCATTTGAGAAAAAAATATTTTGTTATTTATTTGACAGAGTTTTGGTTCTTCTAAAGTTACTGATGTCTGCATGATGACGCACTAATCACAGTATACCCTTTCAGCAACGGAAAAATAAAAAATCAAAGCTCGCACTGACGTGAAGTTTCTTGTAAAACTTTGTTGGTAGCCAGCTGAAATAATTGACGCTTTGAAGAAGGTCTAGGGGGGGGCACTGCTCCACCAGATCCAACAATTTACTGCTGGATTTAGGCTTTTAAGGGAGGCGGAGAGTCCGAAGACGCCCATGCAGTGGAGGGATCGAGTTAAGGCCCACAAACATCGCGCACAGAGGAAAATGTGGCAGCTGTGCAGCAGGTGATTGAGCAGGATTGGCTCGTGACCATAGACGATATTGCTGACCAAATGGACATCTCTCATGGCAAGTGCATGCTCACTCCATTAAGTGACGGACTCTTGGCCTGAGCAAGCTGAGTGCCCGCTGGGTCCCGCGGCTGTCGCGGCCTGAACACCGGGTTCAGCGCACTGAGTGCGCCATCAACCTGCTGAACTGCTTGGACGCTGATTCAGAAAACTTTTACCAACGCTTAGTGACTGGGGATGAAACATGAATATTTTAGTACAGTCCCGAGTCCAAGGTCCAATCCAAGGAGTGGCTGCCACGAGGTTCAGCGGGCCCCAAGAATTTTCGTGCGGAAGGGTCTGCAGCGAAGGTCTTGGCGACCATCTTCTGGGATTTTGAGGGAGTGGTGATGGTGGACTTCTTGGAAAGCCAGAAGACCATCAGCAATGCAACCTTATATGAGTCGCTTTTGCAAATGCTCCACTCCGAACTGACTAAAAAGCGACATGGCAAGCTGCACCGTGTGATTCTCTTTCACCACGACAATGCACCAGCTCACACTTCTCGGATCTGCCGTGAAGCCCTGCGAGATTTCCGCTGGGAAATCCTCCAGCATCCTCCATATAGCCTTGATTTGGCTCCTTAAGACTTTTTTGTTTCCCAAGCCGAAGGAAGCGAACAAAGGAGTCCAACCATGAGGACAGAGGCTGCCAAAAAGGCTACTGTACAGTGGCTTGCTGCACAGCCTCCTGAGTTCTACGCGTATGGCCTGGAGAGATGGCGACACCGCATGGAGAAGTGCCTGACCCTGGAGGGGGGACTTATCATTACTTTTTTACTTCCCCTACTGTATACTAGCCAATGACGGTTGACCAACCATGTACTGTAGAAAGAACTTGACGCGCCTAAGGCCAACTAAAGACCTTGGAAAAGCCATGTACGACATGTATTATACAGCTGTAATTATTCAATGGGTTCAGGAATAGAGAAAAAAACATTTTTTGCCAAGGAATATATTTTACCTACTACTGTATACATGTCAGTATTTAACTTTAATGTACATGCAACGCTATTTCATTAGTCGTCCTCTATTTTTATTCGCTACACGTCGTCGTGCGTCATTAATGCTTGTACGTACAGGCATTCGTCGTTGGCACAGACACAAGGGCACACTATATGATACGTTATACTGACAGATTTTTAAACTACATGTAATAAAATGACTCCTAGAAAAGACTGGCTTGCTGGGATAATCCTAGAAAACTCCGACAGCTACGCTATGAATGAATCTGCGAATCATGAAAGCTATATTATAATAGAAACGATAATATGCATGTACAGCGTTGTGGTTGACAGGTGCAGAATGCTTTGAATTCATTTAATTCAGAAGCACATAGCATCGGTTGTTTAACTTGATCTAATGAATAAAAGTCAAACGCATGTTAGAGTATCAGAGTGAGGAAACGACAGCTAACTTATGTTTAACTAATGCTCCACTATTAAAGCTCCATGCATAACTACGTACATTCTTATCGTAGTACTTGAGTTCCTTGGTTCACTTCTCTATTTATTAACCAAATCAAGATACAAACTGAGCAGCAAATACTTGGCTGTTTGCATAATTTACATGTACTAATCAATTATTGACTGTTCCATTTCGAAATGTCCTTCAAAATCATTTATCAATCATCCTTGATAGTCGAAGCTGCTTCGGCGCTGACACCTGATGCACTACTGAGCTGTGGGTTGCCTTCCAGTAGTCTGTGATTATTGCAAACCGATATTTTAAAGTTTGTTTCCTTTAAGAAAGTCAATATAGCAGGCTAGAAAACACACAAAATGATTACCTCTGCCGATTAAATGTTGGAAATGTTGATTCGATATCAGCCAAAGCTCTGGCAGTCGGGTTGTCCTCCTTAAATGAATGATTGTTTAGGTGGATAGGTAGAGATCGCAGTGAGATCGCAGTGAGACCGCAGTACACAGGATAGAGACCGCAGTACACAGGATAGAGACCGCAGTACACAGGATAGAGACCGCAGTACACAGGATACAAACCGCAGTACACAGGATACAGACCGCAGTACACAGGATACAGACCGCAGTACACAGGATAGAGACCGCAGTACACAGGATAGAGACCGCAGTACACAGGATACAGACCGCAGTACACAGGATACAGACCGCAGTACACAGGATAGAGACCGCAGTACACAGGATACAGACCGCAGTACACAGGATACAGACCGCAGTACACAGGATACAGACCGCAGTACACAGGATAGAGACCGCAGTACACAGGATACAGACCGCAGTACACAGGATACAGACCGCAGTACACAGGATACAGACCGCAGTACACAGGATAAAGACCGCAGTACACAGGATACAGACCGCAGTACACAGGATACAGACCGCAGTACACAGGATAGAGACCGCAGTACACAGGATAAAGACCGCAGTACACAGGATAAAGACCGCAGTACACAGGATAGAGACCGCAGTACACAGGATTGAGACCGCAGTACACAGGATTGAGACCGCAGTACACAGGATAGACATCACCACATACAAGATAGAGATAGTATACATGTAAAAGGAGAAAGGCCTGTGGCTAGAGGTCACTGATCGAATATAGGTCACTGAATATAGGTCACTGGTTAAGCACTCACCGAACTCCTATCAGATGAAGACCCCAGCTTAGACAATCGCTTATGCTTCTTATGCAACGGCTTAGACTCGATGATCATCTCCTCCAGTTCGAAGGTCGGGTCGCAGTTCAGCTGATGCCGCGGCGGTCGAAAGGCCGGCTGCGCCGCCTTGGCTAGCAGCCTGTCCCAGTCCAGCTGCCTGGTGAATGGGTGCGACTTCACCTGAGTCAGGGAGCTCAGCCGCTGGTTGGGGTCGGGCTCCAGCAGGGCTTGCACCGCAGCTCGCAGCTGCGAGGATGTCGACGTTGAATAGCGAACACCGGCGGACTGGATGCTGGAGAGACAATCGGCCGAGCTCATGTCGCCTGACAGGTCGTAGGGCCGCTGTGTTGCGGAAGGATTGCACAAGTGACAGCACTGAGGATACAGGAGTGACAGCACTGAGGATACAGGAGTGACAGCACTGAGGATACAGGAGTGACAGCACTGAGGACACAGTGGTGACAGCAGTGAAGACAGGGGTGACAGCAGTGAAGACACACGGGTGACAGCAGTGAAGACACAGGGGTGACAGCAGTGAAGACACAGGGGTGACAGCAGTGAAGATACAGGGGTGACAGCAGTGAAGACACAGGGGTGACAGCACTGAGGACACAGGGGTGACAGCAGTGAAGACACAGGGGTGACAGCAGTGAAGACAGGGGTGACAGCAGTGAAGACACAGGGGTGACAGCAGTGAAGACACAGGGGTGACAGCACTGAGGACACAGTGGTGACAGCAGTGAAGACACAGGGGTGACAGCACTGAGGACACAGTGGTGACAGCAGTGAAGACACAGGGGTGACAGCAGTGAAGACAGGGGTGACAGCAGTGAAGACACAGGGGTGACAGCAGTGAAGACACAGGAGTGACAGCACTGAGGATACAGGAGTGACAGCACTGAGGATACAGGAGTGACAGCACTGAGGATACAGGAGTGACAGCACTGAGGATACAGGAGTGACAGCAGTGAAGACACAGGGGTGACAGCACTGAGGACACAGTGGTGACAGCAGTGAAGACACAGGGGTGACAGCAGTGAAGACAGGGGTGACAGCAGTGAAGACACAGGAGTGACAGCACTGAGGATACAGGAGTGACAGCACTGAGGATACAGGAGTGACAGCACTGAGGATACAGGAGTGACAGCACTGAGGATACAGGAGTGACAGCACTGAGGATACAGGAGTGACAGCAGTGAAGACACAGGGGTGACAGCACTGAGGACACAGGGGTGACAGCAGTGAAGACACAGGGGTGACAGCAGTGAAGACACACGGGTGACAGCAGTGAAGACACAGGGGTGACAGCAGTGAAGACACAGGGGTGACAGCAGTGAAGATACAGGGGTGACAGCAGTGAAGACACAGGGGTGACAGCACTGAGGACACAGGGGTGACAGCAGTGAAGACACAGGGGTGACAGCAGTGAAGACAGGGGTGACAGCAGTGAAGACACAGGGGTGACAGCAGTGAAGACACAGGGGTGACAGCACTGAGGACACAGTGGTGACAGCAGTGAAGACACAGGGGTGACAGCACTGAGGACACAGTGGTGACAGCAGTGAAGACACAGGGGTGACAGCAGTGAAGACAGGGGTGACAGCAGTGAAGACACAGGGGTGACAGCAGTGAAGACACAGGAGTGACAGCACTGAGGATACAGGAGTGACAGCACTGAGGATACAGGAGTGACAGCACTGAGGATACAGGAGTGACAGCACTGAGGACACAGTGGTGACAGCAGTGAAGACAGGGGTGACAGCAGTGAAGACACAGGGGTGACAGCAGTGAAGACACACGGGTGACAGCAGTGAAGACACACGGGTGACAGCAGTGAAGACACAGGGGTGACAGCAGTGAAGACACAGGGGTGACAGCAGTGAAGACACAAGGGTGACAGCACTGAAGACACAGGGGTGACAGCACTGAGGACACAGGGGTGACAGCAGTGAAGACACAGGGGTGACAGCAGTGAAGACACAGGGGTGACAGCAGTGAAGACACAGTGGTGACAGCAGTGAAGACACAGGGGTGACAGCAGTGAGGACACAGGGGTGACAGCACTGAGGACAAGGGGTGACAGCAGTGAAGACACAGGGGTGACACGATCCAATGCACTAAAGCCACGCCCTACCTTCAGCCGGTGCATCTCGTACAGAGTCATGCCCAGCGACCACCAGTCAGCCGAAAACGAGTAGCCCTCAGCCTGCCGCAGGCTGGTGAGAAACACTTCCGGCGCTGCGGATTTAGGCGCGAGCGGAGCGAATACTGCATCAATGCGATCATTACTCATTCGCACTAATCCCATCCCAGTCTCCAGAAAACTGCAAGCATTGATTCGGTCACGCGCTTAGAAAAGAAAGAAATTCCATCTCCCCATTGTTGCTGACCGGAAGAGAGCTCGACCTACTTCTCGTCAAGCCCATCCCCAATGCACTGCTGGCACGCAATCTAGCGCTGTTACACTGTATATTACTATAGAGCATATGGCAGCAATGATTACTTATTTAATGGGAATCTGAGACACCCAGGCGGAGCCATTCATTCTAGCTTGGCGAGGACTGAGAGGGCATCGATTAGCAGCAGCCAGCCTTCGCCCCGCTCCTGCATGCTGTCTTGAGACGCTCCGCACTGCTTGAGAAATCTGGCTGAACCGCCTCTCCGCTCCTCCCCTTCTGCAGCCGGCCCACCCGCTTCCCCGTTGCTGATCCTCGCAAATCCCACTTTCTATTGCTAAAGCCTTCTGTGCTATCTATCTATCTATCTATCTATCTATCTATCTATCTATCTATCTATCTATCTATCTATCTATCTATCTATCTATCTATCTATCTATCTATCTATCTATCTATCTATCTATCTATCTATCTATCTATCTATCTATCTATCTATCTATCTATCTATCTATCTATCTATCTATCTATCTATCTATCTATCTATCTATCTATCTATCTATCTATCTATCTATCTATCTATCTATCTATCTATCTATCTATCTATCTATCTATCTATCTATCTATCTATCTATCTATCTATCTATCTATCTATCTATCTATCTATCTATCTATCTATCTATCTATCTATCTATCTATCTATCTATCTATCTATCTATCTATCTATCTATCTATCTATCTATCTATCTATCTATCTATCTATCTATCTATCTATCCATCCATCTATCTATCTATCTATCTATCTATCTATCTATCTATCTATCTATCTATCTATCTATCTATCTATCCATCTATCTATCTAATCAGCTTTGCCATTTTTTATCGAACTCAGCGAAGCAAGGCCAATGCAAGATCATTAGGCTCAAGTGAAGTAGTAGGAAGAGTCCAACAGTTCAAGAAAGATTCAGTTTCCTGCAAAAGAGATAGGAAGAAGGAGTAGAAACGTGACGGGCAACGATTCATCAAATGCTGTGTCAGTTTCGTGAAGTCCTCCACAAGAGAGCCGCCTCGCGGAGCGGGGATGCCGCAGTGATTAAGTAAAATGTATTTGAATCAGCCTACCAGGCCTCACTCGAATACAAAGTCTAGTCCTATTTTTTATGAAATTTCAAATAGAAAAAACTAAAAAACTAAGAAAATGGTTCATTTGAGTCGAGTCAGCCTAAACCATGTTTCTGCTTGCTTAGTTAGAGCTAGTGAATTCAAGCGTTTGGTTAAGTCCCTGTTAGAGAAGTGCTCAGGAAATGTAGGCGTGAAAAACCGCGAGAAGAAAAAGGAAGAAATTAGAGCAGAAGATGCGGCAGTCCAGCTCAGGCAACCGTCGGTTGAAGAAGCTCGAAAACAACAGAAACTGAGACTGAGGGCACGCGACCTCCCCGCCGGTGCAAGGTGAAATTCGAGACGAAAGGCTGGCTGCATCGGAGGAATCGCTTGAGCAAGCTCTCTTTGATCTCAAAGCTTGAGGTGGGTGCTATTAATTTGTGCAGACCGTTTGTTTCTGGTAGGGGAGGGGGCCGCCACAGCTGCTCTGAGATCGATGGCGATTTGTTGCTTAGCAACAGGGCAAAAATCATTACCTGCTCCTTGCTTATTGTGCGATTCGCTGACTTCAAGCGAGTCAACACAGTCATCATTATTCCTAATATGCGGCCTGTAATTATGCCGACTTCTGCCCGATGTCTGCTACCAATGTTTATAACACTCTAGGAGCTTCTACTGTCCTGCAGCCTCCACCTTTCAAGTCTGAGTGCCTCACTCTGCCTCACTCTGCCTCATTCTGCCTCACTCTGCCTCACTCTGCACTCACTCTGCCTCACTCTGACTCACTCTGCCTCACTCTGCCTCACTCTGCCTCACTCTGCACTCACTCTGCCTCACTCTGACTCACTCTGCCTCACTCTGCCTCACTCTGCCTCACTCTGACTCACTCTGACTCACTCTGCCTCACTCTGCCTCACTCTGCCTCACTCTGCCTCACTCTGCCTCACTCTGCCTCACTCTGACTCACTCTGCCTCACTCTGCCTCACTCTGCCTCACTCTGCACTCACTCTGCCTCACTCCGCCTCACTCTGCCTCACTCTGCCTCACTCCGCCTCACTCTGCCTCACTCTGCCTCACTCTGCCTCACTCTGCCTCACCCTGCCTCACTCCGCCTCACTCTGCACTCACTCTGCCTCACTCTGCCTCACCCTGCCTCACTCCGCCTCACTCTGCACTCACTCTGCCTCACTCTGCCTCACTCTGCCTCACTCTGCACTCACTCTGCCTCACTCTGCCTCACTCTGCCTCACTCTGCCTCACTCCGCCTCACTCTGCACTCACTCTGCCTCACTCTGCCTCACTCTGCCTCACTCTGCACTCACTCTGCCTCACTCTGCCTCACTCTGCCTCACTCTGCCTCACCCTGCCTCACTCCGCCTCACTCTGCACTCACTCTGCCTCACTCTGCCTCACCCTGCCTCACCCTGCCTCACTCTGCCTCACTCTGCCTCACTCTGCCTCACTCTGCCTCACTCTGCCTCACTCCGCCTCACTCTGCACTCACTCTGCCTCACTCTGCCTCACTCTGCCTCACCCTGCCTCACTCCGCCTCACTCTGCACTCACTCTGCCTCACTCTGCCTCACTCTGCACTCACTCTGCCTCACTCTGCCTCACTCTGCCTCACTCTGCCTCACTCTGCCTCACTCTGCCTCACTCTGCCTCACTCTGCACTCACTCCGCCTCACTCTGCACTCACTCTGCCTCACTCTGCCTCACCCTGCCTCACTCTGCCTCACTCTGCCTCACTCTGCCTCACCCTGCCTCACTCTGCCTCACTCTGCCTCACTCTGCACTCACTCTGCCTCACTGAGCCTCACTCTGCCACATGAGGCGGCGTGTTGGTTTGCAGGGTCAGACTCTTGAGTTATTGATCTACGAGTATATATTTTATTGAACCAATGAGCCAATGCCTTCTTACACCCGAAGTGTTCAGATGTACGTATTCACTCTAAGCACTTTATTTATTTTATGCCTTCTGTGCGCGCACTGCACCAACCACCCCAATATTATCACTATCGTGTTTGCTATATATCGTTAGTTTTCTCTCGCTTTGAAATCGTGAAATACAACAGCATTTTGACCATGCATAATTAAGCTAGACTTGTTTCATTCAATCGACGACACGTCAATGGCGTCGCAAGCAGTTAGACAGAGCCAAGAGCTCAATTTGGAAGATGCAGAGATGGCTGAGGCTTGGATGCAACAGCTATCGGCGACAGCACGTATCAAGAAGCTCGCCGACTCCGACGAAGCTCGCGACAAAACTGATTTGTTTCTGTCAAAGGCGGGACTCCAGGCGATTCGCACCTTGACTCTCATGGCAGCGCCAAAAAAATTGGAAGATTTAAAATTTGACAACATCAAAACCCTAGTCGACAGCACTATTCGCCCGAAGAAACGCCTCGTCATCGCGGAGCGCACCAAGTTCCTCAACATAAAACAAGAAGTGGGTGAGAGCGTCATGGTCTACTTCAGGAGACTGAGGGCTGCCGCATCTCTATGCGAGTTTGAGACGCTAGGAAGCAAGCAGTCAAAGGAGAACGATATGATCGTCATGCGACTTATTGATGGTCTGATCTCAGCCGAGCACAAAAAGCGAATTCTCGAGCGGCTACAAGAGGGTGACCTGCTGCTTGACGGTATTCTGCAGAGCCTTCAACACTTGGAGCAGATCAGAGACTACAACGCTCCCACAACCGCGGACATTGCTTTCACCAGACAGCACAAAAATGTACCACCTTCAAAGGAAATGGCTAAATGTGGATTCTGTGGCACGAGTCACCCCAGAGGCAACTGTCCCGCGTTCGGAAAAAAGTGCAGCAAGTGTCAGAAGAAGAACCACTTTTCGGCTGTCTGCAGGTCTCGAGCTGTCCATCTGGAGACAACGGAAACCGATGAGGCGGAAATATACGCCCTTGGCCCTAACGCAGCAAAGACAGGCCTCTTCAAAACCATCAAGATCAACGGCTGTGGCGTACCAATGCAGATCGACACTGGAGCGGAGGTCAGCCTCATCCCGCAGAACCTCTGGAGACAACTGGGCCAACCGCCTCTGCGTAATTGCAAAAGGATTCTGCGGCAGTTTGACGGCTCGACCATTGCCTGTCTCGGCGAGTTCACTGCGTCGCTCGAGACCGACACGAGCTTCGTAACCGTTGATCTAGTCGTCACTGTCTCAGAAAAGAAGCATGGGCTGCTCGGAATGGATAACATAAAACTGCAAGAAGACTCCGTCACCATCAACAAGATTCAGCAGCTGGGCTGTCTCAAAGGCTTTCAAGCTAAAATCAGGCTCGTGGAAGGAGCCAGACCGTTCTACTGCGCTGCTCGACCTGTGCCACTGCACCTCAAGGACCTGGTGGTGCACGAGCTGCAGCGGATGGAATCTGAAGGCATCATCGAGCCAGTCCCGGCGGGTGGCAGCCAGTGGGCGTCTCCAATAGTCAACGTTCTGAAGCCCAGTGGGAAGGTCCGAGTGTGCGCCGACTTCAAGGCCGGAGTGAACCACCAGATCTGCAATGACACCTACCCGATGCCAGAAATGGAGACCATATTCTCAGAGATCGCGGGCATGACGCACTTCGCCAAACTCGACTTGTCAGACGCTTACCTGCAAATTGAACTCGAGGAAAATAGCCGAGAAGTAACCACCATTGCAACACCACTAGGCCTCTACCGCTACAAGAGATTGGTTCCTGGTTTAAAATCAGCGTCATCAATTTTCCAAAAGGCCATGGAAACAATACTGGAGGACGTCAGCAGCAAAATAGTATACCAGGATGATATCCTTCTTGGTGCTAAGTCCGACTCCGAGCTCAATCAGAAGGTACAGCACGTACTGCAAGCCCTGGAGTCAGCCGGCATGACCATCAACCTGGACAAATCGAATCTAAAAGCAACAGAAATCTCATTCCTCGGCTACAAGATTAGCGCCGCTGGAATCACGCCGGACCCGGACCTGGTAGAGAAAATCCGCTCGGTAAAACCGCCCAAGGACAAAAAGCAGTTAGAATCTTTCCTAGGACTCGCGAACTTCTTTGGGAGGTTCATCAGGAGCTACTCTGACATCGTCGAGCCGCTCAATCAGCTGCGAGCCCGAGCTGCTGAGTTCAACTGGGGTCCGGCTGCGCAATCAGCGTTCTCGCTCATCAAGGACATTCTCAGCCGAGGACCGGTCATCAAACCGTACGACAAGCGCAAGGAAACGACGCTCACCACCGATGCCAGCGAGAAGGCGATCGGAGCGATTCTGTCACAAGATGGTCACCCGATAATGTACTTCAGCAGGCGGCTGAGCAGCACCGAGACGCGCTACTCAAACATAGAGAGAGAGGCACTCGCAATCGTCTGGGCCATGGAGCGTGCTAAACAATTCCTGCTGGGATCGCGCTTTACCTAAGAACCGATCACCGCCCGCTGGAGTTCATCTTCGGCTCGAGACGCCAACTGCCGAAAGTCGCAAATGCCAGGCTGCTTCGGTGGGCCATAAAACTAATGGCTTTCGACTACGATATCGTCTACACGAAAGGCGAGTCGATCCCGCAGGTCGATGCGCTGTCACGGCTAGACTTCGATGGTGACGGCTCCGAGAACCAGACTGAGCAGCGGCTGGAGAGCATTATCCACTGGACAGCGGAGGCTGTTATCCCATGGCAGGAACTCAAGGCTGAAACCCAGAGGGAGAGGCTGCTGATGGATGTCACAAAGCGAGTCGTCACTAACAGATGGTCGAACTGCTCTCCGGCTGAAAGACCGTTCAAAGCGGCCCGGAATGCTCTGATTGTCGAGGACGGAGTTCTCTGCTATGGCGACCGGGCGGTCATTCCGGCCGTCCTCCGGCAAAAAGTTCTTCGACTTGTGCACAACGACACGCATCAAGGGTCCGGCTCGACGCGCGCTCGCCTGCAGAACTCCGCCTGGTGGCCCGGCTACTGCAACGACGTGGAGGTCTTCATTCGCAACTGTCCAACCTGCTCGAGACTGCGGCCAAGCGGTTCGGCGGCTGTCCATCGGTGGCCGGAGGAGCAGGAGCCCTGGCACAGGGTACACATGGACCACGCAAACGTTCCAAAGGCCGGGCTGCTGCTAATTCTGGTCGACGCGATGTCCGGCTGGCCGGAGGCTGTACGAGTGCCTAACAGAGACGCGGCCACTGTCAAGCGAGTGCTGCAGTCCGTCTTCGCGAGAACCGGTGTGCCCCACGTGCTCGTCAGCGACAATGCAGCCGAGTTTCATGATGCTAATCTGCTCGCCTGGCTAGAGAGAATCGGCTGCCGCGCTGTAAAAACGCCACCGAGACATCCGCAATCCAACGGCTTGGCGGAGCGGATGGTCCAGTCCATCAAGAGAGCATCAGCAGCCTGGGATCAGCGATCAGAGCCCTACGACTCATTTCTGTCCAGGCTGCTCCTCAACTACAGATGCGTGCCGCACGCAGGCCGAATGCAGAGCCCGGCGCAGCTCATGGGTCGGCAGCTGCGCAACCCGATCACCATGCAGACCCCCATCGGAGCAAGCGTCTGGTACACACCCGGTGGCAAACAGGAGCAAGAGCAAGCCGAGTTCGTGGCACAGAAGGGCACAAACACGGCACTGATCGCTCGACACGGAGGTCAGGTCACCCTTGCTCACGCCGACCAGCTGAGTCCGGTCATTGAGCAGCCGACTAAGCCAGTCCAGCAGCAGCCAGACAATCCTATCGATCTCCGGACTGGCGAGCAGCTCGCCCAGCATCAGCCCGACGATCTCGATCAAGACCAGCCAAGCGGACTCGGCGAGCCCGCCCAAGAGCCAGAGCGCCGCTACCCGGTGCGTGCGAACCGAGGCGTGCCGCCGGTTCGATTCGAGGGGGGGAGATGAGGCGGCGTGTTGGTTTGCAGGGTCAGACTCTTGAGTTATTGATCTACGAGTATATATTTTATTGAACCAATGAGCCAATGCCTTCTTACACCCGAAGTGTTCAGATGTACGTATTCACTCTAAGCACTTTATTTATTTTATGCCTTCTGTGCGCGCACTGCACCAACCACCCCAATATTATCACTATCGTGTTTGCTATATATCGTTAGTTTTCTCTCGCTTTGAAATCGTGAAATACAACAGCATTTTGACCATGCATAATTAAGCTAGACTTGTTTCATTCAATCGACGACACGTCACCACACTCTGCCCTGCCTCACTCAAGCAGACAATCTCAAATCGGCAGCAAAAATGCAGGCCACGCCGCTCACCCATGTAGGGCTTGGTGCCCGCGATGCTGCTCGCCAGGCCGCCCTCGGGCAGCACGGCAGCCACGTTGAAGTCCGTGAGGTGCAGATTGCCGACCTCATCGAATATGAGATTGTCTGGCTTGATGTCCCTGAGGGTTCAGTTAGTTTTTTAGGTATAGTTATATATAGTTAGATAGATAAATAAATAGATAGATGATAGATAGATAGATAGATAGATAGATAGATAGATAGATAGATAGATAGATAGATAGATAGATAGATAGATAGATAGATAGATAGATAGATAGATAGATAGATAGATAGATAGATAGATAGATAGATAGATAGATAGATAGATAGATAGATAGATAGATAGATAGATAGATAGATAGATAGATAGATAGATAGATAGATAGATAGATAGATAGATAGATAGATAGATAGATAGATAGATAGATAGATAGATAGATAGATAGATAGATAGATAGATAGATAGATAGATAGATAGATAGATAGATAGATAGATAGATCGATAGATAGATAGATAGATAGATAGATAGATAGATAGATAGATAGATAGATAGATAGATAGATAGATAAATCAGGCGATCAGTGACCGATACTGAAATTTCTAGTCGGAGAAATCTTAGATGGGTTGCCAATCAGTTCGGACAGGCTGCAGAGGACACAGGAGTAAAGGGTCACCCACCGAAGTGCTTCCCTCTTGATAGACAAAAAATCAAATCCAAGGGCAGTGAGGGGACAGTGAGACGGCTTTGCAATGCTACACACAAGAGGACCAAAGAATCTTTGCACAGTCATTCGGAAAGCTGAGCAAATATCGATGATAGAAGAGCGCAGCTGTAGAAATTCTGAATAAAAGGATGGAATCTCCTTTGTTGCAGACTTTGTACGTTTATTCTCTTGAAGCAGTCGCGATCAATTGTCTGATTCTGCAAAGCGGGGAGAGATTGAAGGATAGGGAGAGGAAAAGAGAGAAGGAGTGAGGCAGAGTGAGACAGAGTGAGGCAGAGTGAGGCAGAGTGAGGCAGAGTGAGGCAGAGAAAGGCAGAGTAAGGCAAAGTGGAGGCAGAGTGAGGCAGAGTGAGTCAGAGTGAGGCAGAGTGAGGCAGAGTGAGGCAGAGTGAGGCAGAGTGAGGCAGAGTGAGTGCAGAGTGGGGCAGAGTGAGGCAGAGTGAGGCAGAGTGAGGCGGAGTGAGGCAGAGTGAGGCAGAGTGAGGCAGAGTGAGGCAGAGTGAGGCAGAGTGAGGCGGAGTGAGGCAGAGTGAGGCAGAGTGAGGCAGAGTGAGGCAGAGTGAGGCAGAGTGAGGCAGAGTGAGGCAGAGTGAGGCAGAGTGAGTGCAGAGTGAGGCAGAGTGAGGCAGAGTGAGGCAGAGTGAGGCAGAGTGAGGCAGAGTGAGGCAGAGTGAGGCAGAGTGAGGCGGAGTGAGTGCAGAGTGAGGCAGAGTGAGTGCAGAGTGAGGCAGAGTGAGGCAGAGTGAGGCGGAGTGAGGCAGAGTGAGGCAGAGTGAGGCAGAGTGAGGCAGAGTGAGGCAGAGTGAGGCAGAGTGAGGCAGGGTGAGGCAGAGTGAGGCAGAGTGAGGCAGAGTGAGGCAGAGTGAGGCAGAGTGAGGCAGAATGGCGGAGCACCTGTGCAGGATGCGGCGGCTGCGCAGGTAGTCGAGCGCCAGCGCCATCTGGGCGAGTGCCAGACGCACGGCCTCCTCGCTGAAGCGAACGCCGTGCTGGATGTGGAAGCGCAGGTCCCCGCCGAGCAGAAGGTCGACAACAACGAACATGTCTTCAACATCCTGGAAGGTGAACCACAGGTTGACCAGATAGGGAAAGTCCAAGCTGGCAATGATGCGGACCTCCCTCAACACGTTGCTGACGGCGTCCTTCTCGATGCAGGCCAGCTTGTTCATGTACTTCATTGCGAACATCCGCTTGCTGCCCTTCAGCTGCACGATGCACACCTTGCCAAAGGCGCCGCGGCCGATCGCGCGCAGAATGTTGAAGCTGTTGAAGCTGACTGGAATTGCGGGGTAGTTTGACTCACTGTCAGGGATGTTTTAAACATCTGGACTTGAAGCGGGTGTCTATTTGTCAAGGGCATCGTTCAGGCCCTGAACTAACTTGATTAGAAGTCTGGCAAGAGGCAATCTACGAGTAAATCACTTGGACTGCTGACGAGTCTACATGTCATGGACATCTACATCGATCACCTGTGACTGTAAAAGACTTCAGGTTTTACGATGGATTCTTCTATGAATAACTTGATTTTTTAAGTCACCTTCTCGTCAGTAAATACGCTTCCGGACATTTGCCCTCCGGCACTTCCCCTCCGGCACTTGCCCTCCGGCACTTGCCCTCCGGCACTTCCCCTCGGCGGCGTTTGCCCTCCGGACATTTGCCCTCCGGACATTTGCCCTCCGGACATTTCCCCTCGGGGACATTTGCCCTCGGGGACATTTGCCCTCCGGACATTTGCCCTCCGGACATTTGCCCTCTGCAAATTTACCCCCTCGCACATTACTCACCTCACCTCCTCCTGTACCCACCCGTCGTTCCTCCAGCACCAACCTCATCCTCCCGCCTCTTGCATCCATCAGGTTCTTCTCCAGCCAACAACTCATCCTTTTCTAGTAAGCAATATATACCCGCGCCCTACCCTATCCCCAGCCTTACCTGTACTTTTCCAGAGGGGAAATGTCCGGAGGGCAAATGTCCGGAGGGGAAATGTCCCCGAGGGCAAATGTCCCCGAGGGCAAATGTCCGGAGGGCAAATGTCCCCGAGGGCAAATGTCCTCGAGTGCAAATGTCCGGAGGGGAAATGCCGGAGGGCAAATGTCCGGAGGGCAAATGCCGGAGGGCAAATGTCCGGTAGCCCAGTAAATAACATGTAATCGCTACATATCGGCTACTCAGCTTATCTAAGTTTTAGATACATCGTTAAGTGCGATTAAGGCGGGCGGAAATTTTACCTTCGCGGGCGTCGTTGGATGCAGCTGTCGCGGCATCCACGCCGCCATCGCCGCCGCCTCTGCTGCTGGAGTAGCCGCTGCCCATGCCGGATCGGAGGCGCTCTCGGCGGATGGTGCGCTGGAAGAGTATCAAATGGTTGTGGCATTACATGTACTTCGTAGACTATGGCATAGACTGCAGCATAAACAGAAATAGAGTGCCTATAATAAATAGGAAAATGCTTGCCACAAAATTCTGCAAAAGCTATATAAATTTTGCAGAATAGTAAATTGACAAACTTACATGTTAAAGATTAGCCAAACGGTACAAAAGCTGCAGAATGCTATCCTTGCTCGTAAGAACACATGATTTGATGAACCTTTCTTAGAAAATGTTTTTTTTTGAACTAGTGCGAAATAAAGAAGTAAATCAAAAATAGCTAACGATGAAGCTGCAAAATCTTTGGCAGTCAATTTTTTCCGAAGAAAATGATTTAAGATTGTTTTTTACTTTAAAGTCGACAAATTTGACGATTTCATACGGTGTAGTCTTCTTCGTCTCACGTAGCACCGGAAATTTTGTTGACGAATAATTATTGTGCAAAATCAAATTTAACCAGTGCGATTAATACGGTAGAAATTGAACAATTCTTGCACTCTTTAGACGGTTTATTATCAAATGATTATCTACTATATATATATATGACAATTGTAATTTTTTTAATTTTAAGCAACAACATATACATGCTGTATAGATTAGTCTTAACAAAATTCTGCAATTTTAAGAATATGCCACTGTAGCATAAATACCAAATAAATGTAATATAACAGATTTTTTCATTGTGTCATTGTAAGGATTTAATGTACTTCAATAAATTAAAGAAAGGGAAAGAGCTAGGCGGTGGTTGTTATTTTTTTTGGTTAAAAGACAGCGGAGTAGAAGTAAGGAGAATAAGAAGGTAAAGATTATCCGCAGTTGGCACCGTTTATTTATAGCCATCAGGAGCATCGCCGGAAACTTCTAGAATATTCTGAGCATTATAACAAAACAAATATTAATTATTGATTCCTATTAGATTTGCATTAATTGTAGTACTGCCTTACTGTAATAAATTATACATTGAATGTTTATAAATGCGAGTATTAGAATTAGTTACTGTGAGAAGAAATTTCGAGAATTTAATTTGCACTCTACGGGGAAATTTCTAGAAACAAATAATTCATAATTAATGCATCGAACTTTCGCGAAGGTCACTACAACAGTCCCCCCCCACGAAAGACCGAGTCCCTATGAAAATTGGCAATAGTCAATAGGATTGGATATGCATTTAGTTGGCGTAACGGTATAGTAGTAGCTACTAGGATGATGAAAGTCTGTGGTGGATGCTGCAGTGCCTGATCCGCTCGCGTCCTCGACTGACGCTCCCGGTGGCATATGATCGGTCGTGTGGCCGACTGTGAGGATGCCGATACCGACAGGCGACACCCTAGACAAGGTGCACCGGACTACTGGAGGCGGGCTGTTGCTCTGTGGCCGAGAGAACCAGCAGGGAAGCGCACGAGACGGATGCTGCTGTATTGGCTGAATGGCTGACGTCGGTTGTGCTGTATTGGATGGACGAACGGACGGCCGGTCTACTCCTGCGTCCTCCTGCGATGCTCCAGAACGGCGGATTGTCGCTTGGGCTGGCGCGACCTGCGGAGAATGCCAAAGTGCAGACAGACGACTCCCGAACAAGGCGCCGCGGAATCTGAGGCGGGTAGTCGCTTTGCGGCTGGGGCAGCGCAGAGGGGCGCACGGGCAGACCGGAAGCTGCGATGGAAATAAGTTGGCTGGCCATGTCGCATCATCCAGTTGTCGTTGACCCTGTGGAAGGCCTCTGCAGTGATGACTTCCTGATGATGCTGGCCGGACTTCGGATGGTAGCTGCTGGAGGAAAATATGCGGTGACGCTGGATTGCTGATGCACATGGAACTCTGTAGAACGGCCTTGGTTAGCCCGTGTTGGCATTAGAAGACAGTCGTCGACAGAGTCCTGTGTTGCACTACGGAAGAAATTCGGCAATAGGCGCATGGTGATTAACTTCTTCGGTTGGTGTTGGACGCTTCGATCCGTTGATGACGACGGTGGTGATGTGCTCGGATATGACGATGCTTCTTGTGTTGCTGGCTGTGACGACGGAGGCGATGGAGGTGATGATGCTGGCTAATTATTTACAGTAATGCTGATGCTCCATGATACTGTCGCTGGCGGGGCGTGTGCCCCCCGCGATCCAAGATATGCTGACGGCGCCTCAAAGTTAATTTTTTAAAATTAATATTTACTTTCGATAGACTGATTAAAAATTAAACACAAGACGAAGACCTTGCTTTTTTGACATAAAATTTCTGTATAGCTAATAAGTTGATTGACGAGCCAGTTGTGGAAAGCGGAACAGGCTGTGACAGCACAGGTAGCCGCTGATTATAATCATATAATATATATTTATGGCATTCACGACTGATTCAATCAATTCAATCCAGAAACAATCATTCGTGCATAAACTCATTTAAAAAAAATAATAGAAAAGCTAGTAAATTAACTGACTGGATTAGCGGGGGAGACCACAATTAAGCAATAAAATAAATCAGCAAGAAGCTAAGAGATAAAATGTTAGGACTGCGACGCCAATACGGAGAGGATATGAGACAAAATTTAAAAAATCACAACAATCTTTTTTCAATATGAACAATATTTTCCAATTCTGTGCAGAATTAACACAAAATAAGCACGCAGCATAACCGACTGATTGAATGTGTGGAAAGAGATATTATGCTTGTACTCGTAGAAAAATAGGTTACAGCATTGACAATCTCAGAGCCAGCCTGCTCAACAGTAATAACAGTAGTCACCGACTATTTCTGCTGCTAAGCCAAAAAATATGCACTTGACAAACTGCTTCTAGGTAAAATATATATATTATGAAATATCAATTATGATTGGGCCAGAAATTTTTCATTGGATTGTCTACTCTAGCCTGGGAAGATCAGGAATGCTGGCGGTGGATCTGAGGATCTGGAAGGCTGGCCCAGCAACTGAGAATCTGGGAATGTTGCCCAGCAACTGGGGATCTGGGAGGCTGGCCCAGCAACTGGGGATCTGGGAGGCTGGCCTAGCAACTGGGGATCCGGGAGGCTGGCCCAGCAACTGGGAATCTGGGAGGCTGGCCTAGCAACCGATCCGGGAGGCTGGCCCAGAAACTGGGGATCTGGGAGGCTGGCCCAGAAACTGGGGATCTGGGAGGCTGGCCCAGAAACTGGGGATCTGGGAGGCTGGCCCAGCAACTGGGGATCTGGGAGGCTGGCCCAGCAACTGAGGATCTGGGAGGCTGGCCCAGCAACTGGGGATCTGGGAGGCTGGCCCAGCAACTGAGAATCTGGGAGGCTGGCCCAGCAACTGGGGATCTAGGAAGCTACTTGTTATTTTTGCTGGTACATACATGAAACAAATGGCGGAGTTATTCAATACTTAGCACAAGATATAAGTAGTATGTGACGCTAGTAGCAATGAGACAGGAATTAAGAAATTATAGCGTATAAAAGTGGACAGACGCTCTGAGCAACTAGCATGGTGCGGTGCATTCAAGTATGCCGTTATAAGTACCAAAACTAGTGCGCAATGCACTTTATAGGTTTATTACAGGAAACATGAGTAGGCGGGACTGCAGTGGAAGGTTAAGCATCAACAAATAACTTAGCCTAAACAGATGATTGAAACAGCTAATGCTTCAAGTTATAATTATCGAAAGATAATAGACTGACGATGCTACTACAAGTACCGTAGCTAACTGCTTAAGCACAACAATAATATGTACGGCCAGCTCGAAAAAAGACCGACAAAGATGCTTGGGCTACGAATAAAAACAGGAAAATCAGACTTAGCACACGTGATACACAAATACAAGATCTGGGATGTTTCAAGGTCGTTTCTATGACTTAAGGTAGCTACTGTAGTCACGCGATCACGAGTCTGAGAGGGGTTTTTGAAGGTCACTTCCACAGCTACATATCCATGGGTCTCCAAGGACATTTATGGTCTTCCCCTGGATACAGATTCACGAGTCTTCAAGGACATTTAAGGTCATTTTTCTGGCTACATATCCAAGAGTCTCCAAGGATATTTAAGGTCATTCATACGCTAAGGGACATTTAAGATTTGTTTCAAAGCTAACATTTAAACATCTGATTTCCAAAGAACAGTAGAGAACATTTAAGGTCACTCGCAGGTTTACCCGGTTTTTCGTGACGCCCCAAAACTAAGC
>NIVC01003631.1:80000-86755 GCA_002269645.1 Macrostomum lignano
AGACTGCCAGTCGCTCAAAGTCAGCAGAATACCGATAAGACAGCAGATTAGCCTTCATCCCTTAAAAAGCTCCATCAAGCGGAACCAGCTGCACAATAAACAGCTCAAAAAAATTCTGAGCACTTCAAACATTATTATAAGCTACTTGTTTCCGCGGTTGGCGCCTGAGGCCGGCTCAGAAAACGGGTTTAAGCTGTCGCTGTAGGCTGAGGCCGGCCTCGCTTGGGCTCCGGCTTGCTGCTTCTGTTGCTGTTTTTGCTGCTGCTGTTGTAAGTTCCTTTGGTGCAAAAATACAAAACAGAGCACACCAAATTTAAGACAAGTAATTGATTTGAAAGCACGAACGATTTTGCAATTTAGCTAATTATGGACTTTGTGAATGGAATCTGGATTCGGGACTGTGATTCGGATTCGGGATTGGGATTTGGATTCGGGACTGAGATCTGAATTCGGGACTGGGATCTGGATTCGGGACTGGGATCTCGATTCGGGCCACTGGGATCTGGATTCGGGACTAGGATCTGAATTCGGGATTGAGATCTCGATTCGGGACTGGGATCTCGATTCGGGACTGGGATCTCGATTCGGGACTGGGATCTGGATTCGGGACTGGAATTTGGATTCGGGACTAGGATCTGAATTCGGGATTGAGATCTCGATTCGGGACTGGGATCTCGATTCGGGACTGGGATCTCGATTCGGGACTGGGATCTGGATTCGGGACTGGGATCTGGATTCGGGACTAGGATCTGAATTCGGGATTGAGATCTCGATTCGGGACTGGGATCTGGATTTAGGACTGGGATCTGAATTCGGGACTGGGATCTCGATTCGGGACTGGGATCTGGATTTGGACTTGGATTGGGATGTGAATTCGGGACTGGGTTTTGGATCTGGATTCAGGACTGGGATTCGGGACTGATCTGGATTCGGGACTTGGATTCGGGATTGACAGGAAGATTGAGACAACATTAAAATAAAATGTCTTGGACAACAAAGAAAGCAAAAGAAACAAGTAGCCATCTAAAATATTTTTGATTCATCAAGAAAAGTAATTTCGGATTCGCAGGGGTACGTGCAGTATAAAGATGTAGGCCTATATTTCAGTTCCTAGCATAAATATATGTCCAATATACATGTAGAATGCCATATTTGGCTTGTCCAAAACGTTAACGCGAGACAGAAACTAACAGGAAACGAAAACTGCGAGAAAGAAGAACCCAGAGTGCGCAGTTCAGGTGGCTGGTGCAGCTTATTAGAGGGCATCGTTTCCACTCGGGAACTTCTAATTGAAGGCTCGACGCGTGTCTGCTGATGCTCATCTCACCGATATCTATCCGAAGCGTCTATCTCACCCTCCGATATCTATCTCGAGCATCCAACTTGAACTGATATATCTATCTCGAGAGTCTATCTCACCCTCTGTAATTTATCTCACGCGTCTATCTCACCCTTTGATATCTATCTCAAGCATCTTTCTTACCCTCCAGTATGCATATCAAGCATACATCTCACCCACCGATATCTATCTCAAGCGTCTATCTCCCCCTTAAATATCTACCCCAATCATCTGTCTCACCCCTCCCGATATCCATAACGAATGTCCATCTCACCCTCCCATATCTACCTCAAGCACTCTCGAATAAAATTTAACCAGGCGACACCCAAGGCCAGCATCTCCCACCTGTAGTTATCGGCTGTCGGGCTGTCCACATCGTGACTCTGCTGATGCCCGCTGTTCCTGAAGTTACCGCCGCCGCCAGCCCGGCCTGTGGGCTCCTCCGCGGTGAGGCTGGAGCCGCCAGACTTTTTGCCCCGGACGCTACCGCCGTCGCCGCCGCCGCCAGTTGGAGGCGAGGCGCCGAACTCTTCAAACTGCGGCCACTGGACCGGCATGCAGTCGCCGTGGTTCTGCGCCCACCAGCGCAGGTCCTGATCGGCGTCGGCTCGTTGCACCGTGTGCAGCAGGTTCTCGTACGTCTGCGGGATGCTGCATGGGGGAATTGGGGAGCCTTTACTATTGGGGACTGTTAGCATGAGAATTGAATGTCTTTGATGTTTCAAATGCGTAATATGCACATCTTTTCTGTAAGCAGACTTGACAATGGTTGGCTTTCCTGCAAGCTTTTGCTTCCCAATTATCATTTTGAGTTTCCCTGTCTCTCCCTCCCTGTCTCTCACCCTGCCTGTCTCTCACCCTCCCCATCTCTCACCCTCCCTGTCTCTCCCTCCTATCTCTCAACCTCCCTGTCTCTCACCCTCCCTGTCTCTTAACCTCCCCATCTCTCACCCTCCCTGTCTATCAACCTCCCTGTCTCTCCCTCCTGTCTCTCAACCTCCCTGTCTCTCACCCTCCCCATCTCTCACCCTCCCTGTCTTTCATCCTCCCTGTCTCTCCCTCCCTGTCTCTCACTCTCCCTGTCTCTCACCCTCCCTGTCTCTCACCCTCCCTGTCTCTCACCCTGCCTGTCTCTCACCCTGCCTGTCTCTCACTCTCCCTGTCTCTCACTCTCCCTGTCTCTCACTCTCCCTGTCTCTCTCACCCTCCCATCTCTCACCCCCTATCTCTCACCCTCCCCTATCTCTCACCCTCCCTGTCGTATCTCTAGCTCTCACTATCACTATGCTCTCACTGTGCCTATCTCTATCCCTCACTCTCCCTCTCTCTCTCTCTCTCTCTCTCTACCTCTCACTCTCCCTATCTCTACCTCTCACTCTCCATGTTTATATCTTCCTCTACCTCTCACTCTCCCTGTCTATCTCTATTCCTTAGCCTGACCGTGTACATCTCATACCCGATGCCCCGTACTTATAGATAGCACTTCACCCAAGCAAAGGTTTCCCGCTAGCCAGATAAATGAATACGCGAAGCCAATCAAGTCCGTCTGTCTTTCGTTTTTCTTCGATTCGCATCTTAACTTGCAAATCTGAATAGCTTGCTGAACTGCTAGCCTACAGCCTTTGGATCATACCGAATTAATATATACAGTATTTATATAGTTGCTATCATACTAGGTGCGCAAATGATATACAAGTCTAATAGACTAGATAAATAACTGTCCATATACACATTTCAATCCATCATTATTAAGTGTGCATCTTTATTTACGAGCTGAAGATGAATCGAGCTCAAGGCCGATGACAGGGGGGAAGGGGGGAAGGAGGATGAGTCCCCCCCCGAACTTTTCCCAGTGCGCCAGAAAGATTTCCCACGGGGCACGGGGGCATATTCCAATGCAAGTTAGTGAGCCGCTTTATAATTTCCTAATTTGGAACCCCACACTAAGCTGCTTCAGTATCACGCACCGTGCCAATTGGATCTGTGCCTGCGCGTGTTTATTAACTCGAGCTTAGTGGGCATCGGGATATTAACAACTTCACTAAATCCCCCCACAGAGCCTTTTCTATGCCCCAAGTACTCATTGACTGACTGAATCTCCGTAAGAAAGGTTAAAGCTTAGCCAATCAATATTCTAATAGTACACTTGCTTTTATCCCTTCTTACCCTCCCCGCCGCCCCTTTCCCAAACTTCCTATAGCCTCACAGCTATGTGGTTAATGTCGTTTTTTTGGAGGCCAAGACATTAAAACACTAAGAGTTTGTCGCAGTAATAGCGATCTGCAAGCACGTGACATTCAAGGGTGGATGACGCCATTTGACTGCCAGTGACAAGTGACTTTCAGTGACAATTAACTGCCAGTGACAATTAACTGCCAGTGACAATTGACTGCCAGTGAAAATTGACTGCCAGTGACAAGTGAAGGCCAGTGACAATTGGCTTTCAGTGACAATTAACTGCCAGTGACAATTGACTGCCAGTGACAATTGACTGCCAGTGACAATTGACTGCCAGTGACAATTGACTGTCAGTGACATTTGACTGCCAGTGACAATTGACTACCAGTGACATTTGACTGTCAGTGACATTTGACTGCCAGTGACAATTGACTACCAGTGACATTTGACTGTCAGTGACATTTGACTGTCAGTGACAATTGGCTGTCAGTGACATTTGACTGTCAGTGACAATTGGCTGTCAGTGACATTTGACTGTCAGTGACAATTGACTGCCAGTGACATTTGACTGTCAGTGACAATTGGCTTTCAGTGACAATTGACTGCCAGTGACAATTGACTACCAGTGACAATTGACTGTCAGTGACATTTGACTGTCAGTGACAATTGGCTGTCAGTGACATTTGACTGTCAGTGACAATTGACTACCAGTGACATTTGACTGTCAGTGACATTTGACTGTCAGTGACAATTGGCTGTCAGTGACATTTGACTGCCAGTGACAATTGACTACCAGTGACATTTGACTGTCAGTGACATTTGACTGTCAGTGACAATTGGCTGTCAGTGACATTTGACTGTCAGTGACAATTTACTACCAGTGACATTTGACTGTCAGTGACAATTGGCTGCAGGTAAAAGTTTGAAACGCAAAAAATGTTTAATTCTGTCCAACGATCGAAAACCAGAGCTGCAGAAATGCTTGACTTTACAGAAAAGTGCAGCAAGGATTAATGGCTGGTATATTGGATAAATGGCTAATCCGCTACATGCAACCTCCTACCCCAATACTGCTAGCTGGAATATTATAACGGGAAGGATTATGTCGAGCAGCTGACGCCCACTTCTCTATCTGATATGAGAGCAACGCGTGTTTCATGGGAAATTATTGCTACAATAATCAGAGTGCGTATGAGACAGCAGCTGAGCATGGATCAGAATCCCGATTGATGTAGAAGGGGCAGCGAGCCTGACATACTATTTATGCCATGAGTTATGCTCTTGCTTTCACATATTCTGACTTTGACGCAAGCTGATAAAACAAACCCGAGTCGAGTAAAGGATAGGTGGAGATAGATAGGGAGGCTGGGAGGTAGAGATGAAGATAGACAAGGAGACTGGGAGATATATATATATATATAGATAGATAGACAGGGAGGCTGAGAGGTAGAGATGGAGATAGACAAAGAGACTGGGAGATAGATATGGAGACAGACAGGGAGGCTGAGGTAGAGATGGAGATAGACAGGGAGGCTGAGAGGCAGAGATGGAGACAGACAAGGAGGCTGAGAGGTAGAGATGGAGATAAACAAGGAGACTGGGAGATAGATATGGAGACAGACAGGGAGGCTGAGAGGTAGAGATGAAGATAGACAAGGAGACTGGGAGATAGATATGGAGACAGACAGGGAGGCTGAGAGGTAGATATGGAGACAGACAGGGAGGCTGAGAGGCAGAGATGGAGATAGACAAGGAGGCTGAGAGGTAGAGATGGGGATAAACAAGTAGACAGGGAGATAGATATGGAGACAGACAGGGAGGCTGAGAGGCAGAGATGGAGACAGACAAGGAGGCTGAGAGGTAGAGATGGAGATAAACAAGGAGACTGGGAGATAGATATGGAGACAGACAGGGAGGCTGAGAGGTAGAGATGAAGATAGACAAGGAGACTGGGAGGTAGAGATGGAGATAGACAGGGAGGCTGAGAGGTAGATATGGAGACAGACAGGGAGGCTGAGAGGCAGAGATGGAGATAGACAAGGAGGCTGAGAGGTAGAGATGGGGATAAACAAGTAGACAGGGAGATAGATATGGAGACAGACAGGGAGGCTGAGAGGTAGAGATGAAGATAGACAAGGAGACTGGGAGATAGATATGGAGACAGACATGGAGGCTGAGAGGCAGTGTAGAAAAAATACTAAACTAAAGACTAGAGAGTTACTTGGAGTTAAATTGAATCTAAGATAAGCCAGTAAGTGGGCGCAGGGCCCAAACAAGTATATTTATACCAGACATTAACTTGGGGGGGTTTGAATTGCAGATAATAAAGAGAGGGGGTAGAGTGCGCGACTAAAAAGAGAGGCGAGAACGGAGAGCCAATCAGAACGCAGCAAGGGAGAGAGAGAGAGATAAGAATAACAAGATTGAGCTAGACAGAGAGAGAGAGAGAGAGAAAACAGAGTAAACAGAGACAAGTGAAGGTGAACTAAGAAATGACTAGGAAAGTCGCGACAGGCAGAGATGGAGATAGACAAGGAGGCTGAGAGGTAGAGATGGAGATAAACAAGGAGACTGGGAGGTAGAGATGGAGATAGACAGGGAGGCTGAGAGGTAGATATGGAGACAGACAGGGAGGCTGAGAGGCAGAGATGGAGATAGACAAGGAGGCTGAGAGGTAGAGAAGGTGACAGATATCAGACAGGTTGAGAGACATAGACAAGGAAGATAAGATAAGATGGAGATAGGGAGGCTGAGATATATAAGCGGAGAAGAGAGTGGGGAGGACAACGGCGGCAAAGATGGAGTAGGAACAGCACAATCAGAAAGCAGGAAGCAGAGCAGCAGCATCAGCAGCAGCTGACTGAAGCTGAAGCAATTACGCGCAATCAGCTGGTCCAGAGAGGGGGGGAGAAGGAGGGAATGCGGGGGACACGGAGGCGGCGGCCTCCTGTGTGTAGAAGATATAAAAAACCTGCGACAGAAGAAGCGGCCGCAGAAGCAACGCAAAGAAAGGCGAAGCGTGAAGCAAAGGCGGGGCTGCGAAAGAGCGGCCGATGAGGAGAGCAGAGAGAGAAAGAGAGCAAATAGTGCAGAGTGTGCGTGTCGGCAGCGTGGAGTGCAACGTGCCGCGCTGCCGGTGCCCTGGAGTGGTCAAAGCTGCAGGCCTAGCGGCACGCTGGTTAAAGGCAAAATTGGGAATAGAGAAGAAGAGAAGAGAAACGGAGAGACTGAGAGAGAT
>NIVC01003632.1:0-47500 GCA_002269645.1 Macrostomum lignano
TCCCTCCCCGAGCCCCGAGAAGCAATTTCGGCTATTGAATCCTGCTTCTTTTCCTCTGGGCCGGAGCAGTTCATCAATTATTCATGCCTTAATAGCACGGACGAGATCAGGTTGTGTTAGAAAAAACGGCCCAAATAAAATAGCAGACACAGCAGAGAAAACTGAGAGTAGCGATGCAGCTCAGAGCGGAGCCTGGAAGCGCATCCCCGCCTCTTTCTCCTCCAACCGAACCTTATCTGCCGGAGCAGCTGCTGTCCCGGTCTGGACAGATAAAACAGGCTAATAAACCTTGGCGCGAAGGCGAAAACATCCGCTTCCCATCTCCTTTTCTCCAGGAAAACAGGAGATAGCAGGCGCGAGAGTGATAAATAGCGACAAGGGGTTTGGAACTGTGCATGTGCTCATGCTCATAACTCTGAAGGTGATATCCGCTTTGTCAGCTTAAACGACTTAAGATTGTTCGGTTGAGAGTGTAGCCTCGGACTCGAGCTCAGCGAGTCCAACAAGGAAGGGCAGCTTGTTCTGGAGTGGTAATGAGCTCAGCCAGTCCAAGGGAGGGTTGGAGTCTCATTTAGTCAAAGTCAAGCAACGGAAGCTTCCCACCCACAGGAGCTCACTAATCAACACGCCGGTGGCTCCGTGCTCTGACGGTGACAAGATCCCGCACTTCAACCACGCCACTGGACATCTAGACGAGTACAACTACCGCACCGAGGACTGCCTCTACCACCAGATCCTGCGCCGCACCGAGGAGATCTGCAACTGCTCCGTGCACGTCGACGATCACTGGCGGAACGGCTTCGACTGGCCGCGGAGACCCAACTGCCACTCGAGCTTCAACATCACCCGGCACCAGCTGGACTTCGTCATGCAGCTGCGCCGGAAGCCGCACGATCACCACGACGGACGGGCCGCCGCGGAGGCCCTGCGGGTGCTGGACAGCGTTGCGGCGCCGGTTACGCGGGTAATCGACTGCTTCCAGCAAGCCCGCCAGGAGGGGTCCCCGTTGGACGTGCTGGCGGCCTGCCCGAACCCCTGCAACTACGAGAACTATGTGACGGCGATCTCGCAAGCGATGTGGCCGCAGGCCGAGATGCTCGACCGCATCAAGGAGATGCTGCTGGACACGATCTCGCGCGAGTACTTTGAACCGCTGGAGAGTCTGGGTCGGCTGAGCTCCCTCATCAGGCCGCTGGGCGAGGATTTTGCGGAACTGTTCGGACAGCTTCGGGCCTGCAACAGAAGCGCCTGCTCAGCCCGGCTGCACTCCCAACTGTACAGCTTCATGGAGAGAAACTTCCTTGAGCTGCGCGTGTTTCCCCGCAGTCTGGACATCCAGTTCACTGAGGAGAAGACCAGCTTACCGCTGAGCAGTCTGATGTCTCAGCTGGGCGGACTCAGCGGCCTCTGGCTCGGCATCAGCATCGTCACACTGTGCGAGTTCGTCGAGTTCTCCGCGGCGCTGCTTCGGCGGGCGTGCCGTCCCATGCCGCCGTGAACTGCTGCGACTGGGACAGATTTTAGACTGCTTGACTTCTGCTAGCAAGGACTTTTAAGTGTCACCTGGACTATAGCAGGGACTTCTAAATTATATAGCTATTGAGGAAAAGTAAACAAAAAGCACTTTTCATTGCCCAATGGGATAAGTAATGGATGCTAAAAATATTTGCCATTATCCAGTTCTAATACCTAATGCTCACTATCCACATATACTACTCGTAAATTCTAATTCTAAAATGATGCACAATTCTTAATGGAGGGTGTTCACTGTTTACTTTATTTTCGAAAATCCTCTTTAACATTGGGGCGTGCCTTTCCAATATAAAAGAGCTCCCTTCAGTTAAAGTACTCACTTCAAGACAATAGTACTCAATTTAAGAAGAGTGCTCACTTTGAAACAGGAGTTATCGGTATGCCCATTCAAGACAGGAGTGCTCACTTCAAGACAGGAGTGCTCACTTTAAGACAGGAGTGCTCACTTCAAGACAGGAGTGCTCACTTCAAGACAGGAGTGCTCACTTCAAGACAGGAGTGCTCACTTCAAGACAGGAGTGCTCACTTCAAGACAGGAGTGCTCACTTCAAGACAGGAGAGCTCACTTTAAGACAGGAGTGCTCACTTTAAGACAGGAGTGCTCACTTCAAGACAGGAGTGCTCACTTCAAGACAGGAGTGCTCACTTTTCTTACTTAGAGACAAGAGACTGCTGAGCATCCGACAGGAAATGGTCGTTATAATAGAGTGGCACCTACTTCAAAACTATTGCTCAACCGTACATTGTAATAATTCTCTTGTAGTGAAACCGCCATCCATAGCGGTATCAATTTGTGCCCATACGAACGTATAATTTAGCAACGTTTTGCGCCACCGGCAGCGGAAGGGGCCATGCCAGATCCAAGGCGCAGTAGGTATGAAAGCTGTGACCAATAAATCACGATTATCAGAGCTGGGTGGGCTGGGGTCGAAGCGACCGGAGCTGCCAGTCCGCCCTGGCTTTCTCGCCGATTTCCTTCTCCAGTTAATTAAACTAATTCTCAAATATGACTTCAAACTTCCGAACATCAGCGAGCATAAATATAATCATCAACTACTGATTAATTTAACACACGCGTACGGTATATTGCGAAGAGAGCTTATTAAACAGTAGGAACACCAAGCCACTTTTCCTACTGTCGAACCACGAAGGGGGCGGGGAATTTCTAACATTTTTGCTGCGCCAGAACGAAGCAACGCAGGCAAACAAAATTCAAGATCACAGGCTAACTTTTTTGCTCAGCCTTCTCAAACAAGAATCAAGTCACGAGCCCTCCAGACCGTCGAGATATTCAAGGATTCTGCTAAAAGATCGGATTTTTCCTTAAGCGCCACTATTATTAAATCACCCGGCCATGTGCGCCAACCAGCACTGCTCCTAAGTGCAGCCTTCCCAAGACATCCCTAAGTGCAGCCTTCCCAAGACATCCCTAAGTGCAGCCTTCCCAAGACATCCCTAAGTGCAGCCTTCCCAAGACATCCCTAAGTGCAGCCTTCCCAAGACATCCCTAAGTGCAGCCTTCCCAAATTTCATCAGCTCGTTAAATACGTGGCTGCATCAGCTGACTTGATTGGTCACTGGCCTTCACCCAGGCGGAGCTCCTGAACCTTCAACAGGTGGCACCAGGTGACTATGGACTATGGACGCAGCAAAAAGCCCCACCCCCTTGCCCCTAGGTACTTCTGCTGTAAATTATTAACTGCAAATTAGAAATTTGAGAGAACTGATGGAAAGCCAAAATTAAAATCAATGTTATTTGAAGCGCGCAGTTAAAAAGGCTATATCGGCACACTTCGGGATAATTAAAGCAATCACAGCGCAAATCAATTTAAAATCATTTAAAACAAAAGCAACTATAAACTCGGCAATCTAGGATTTAGATAACAGTACAAATAACAGCGCACGCCAGCAATCCAATAAAACGCGACCGCAGATCAGCTACTTAGGAACAGCAGTAGCGAAACAAGAATATTTCGTTAAAACTTTGCACAAAGTAATTAAAATTTTTTAGGCGACAAAGTCGTGCCCGCCGCTTCTGCCGCCGCCGCCGCCGCGGTTGCCACCGTCAGCGGCGCGCGACGGCGACTCGGAGTAGACGACAGCGGCCGGGGCGTCAGCCAGAGCGCGAGCTGGCGCAAGCGGCGAGAAGAACTTGGCGGCCAGCAGGGCGCCGCAGACGGTGCCGATAAGGCTGCCGGCCAGAATGTCGCTCCAGTGGTGCTTATAGTCGGAGACGCGGGACATCGCAACGCTGGAGCCCACCAGCACCAGCGCCACCTGCGCCAGGTTTTTCAGCGAGTGCAGCGGGTGACGGAAGGCCAGGCGGGCCTGTGGGATAGATAGATACCCTAGATACCCTTATACACTAAGACAGACAGACAGACAGACAGACAGACAGACAGACAGACAGACAGACAGACAGACAGACAGACAGACGGACAGACCTGCATGTAGACAGCCAGGTAGACGCACACGGCCATGGAGAAGGAGGAGTGCCCGCTGGGAAAAGACTTCATCGCATTTGTGAATTTGCCGGAGTCCGGCGGGCGGCAGAAGTCGGGGGTGTACAGTTTGCCGCGCACGCAGGTGGTGTTGAGCTGGCAGGCTGCCAGAAAGTGCGGCCGCTGCCGGCCGAAGCCCATCTTGCCGACCACGGTGAAAATCTCGTTAGCCAGACAGGCGAAGGCCAGCTGGTAGAGCCCGGCTGTTATGGCTGCAAATAGCGGAGCAAATTTTTCCGGCAATATGCGGCCAACTACTGACAGTAGGGTGGGGTGGGCCGGCCGGTCGGATTTCACCCGCTCGGGGGCGTGCCAGTGCCGCAGGCACTCGACAGTGACCACCACGAACAGGCCGAGGACCACGCCGACGCCAATGCAGGTGCTGAAGGGCACGGTGCCCTCCTTCAGCGGGTAGCCGATGCTCTCGTCGTCGCAGTAGAAGCCGCGCTGGAACGGCTTGACGGCGAAGTGGACGATGAGGCAGGCGGCGCCCAGCATCAGCAGCACCAGGAGGTGGCCGACGCCAGCCAGAATTGCCGAAGCTCGCGGCTCCATGCGGCCTGGATGAGCTCGCAGGTTTTGTCTGGGACCGGGACTGGCAACCGGGTCCGGTTTGGGCTTGCGGGCGGGAATGGGTTTTGGGACTTTGGCTGGGTTGGGATTAGGAATGCGCGCGGGATTGGGGTTGGGATTAGGAATCGGAACCGGATCGGACTTTGGGACGGGATTCAAGTTCGGCTTAGCTGTGGAGTCCGGGCTCGGCAGGGAGCTGGACTGTTGAAGAACCGGATTAGGTTTTGGAGCTGGAGCTGGAGAATTGGGATTACTGTTAGTGGTATTGACCCCGGGGCGAGGCTGGGAGTTGGAGTGGAATTTGCGAACGTGAAGGCCCGAAGTGCCGAAAGTATCGGTTTCAGCCTCCGAAGATGAGGATATTTCTGGAGACGCCTGGAATAAAAGCAGATTTGTTTATATTAAGCAAGGGACTGGGGCTGCTGTGTTATAGTTATACTACCTACTAGCTGTTACATGTATATGCCAAATGCCTACGAATTTATATATGGTACCTAATTTGCATATGACGCTTTTTAGTAGGTATGTGCGATGTGATAAGATTATGAAGTAAAGTGCATGTACATTTGAAACTGTTTAATTAAGCTTTAGAAACTGATTTTTCGACGCAAAAACAGCCTTTAAAGTCGCATCGTGCAGAACACACAAGACTAATTTTAAATGTACACAACTTTCTCAATCCACAGATTCAATAATCGCACACGGGCTCACCTGAGATAGAATTTAGTAAGCAGTTTACACTACCGCGAAAGATTTTCAGCTGGATTTTCGGGCTCACCTGAGATAGAATTTAGTAAGCAGTTTACACTACCGCGAAAGATTTTCAGCTGGATTTTCAAAGCAATGCAAAAACGCAAAGTAAAGCCGGACTACAGACAGATAGACTGCCGGGGGGTAAAGGACAGTTTTACAAGGCCCTGCACTCTCTCGCTGAAATTTCTCCGCCCGTTTTCGTGTACATTCCTCCCTTCTCCTTATCATAAGTTGGGGGGGGGGCTGGGCGTGGTTGGTTGGGTTAGCGCAAGTGTACATTTGTTGGGTGTACATTGGGCTCTTCTCTCTACTACTGCCTGGCCTTGGTTTGGAGGAGGCTGTCCAACGGGGGGAGTTCATACGTGTAAGACCTACGATGTAAACCTCACATACAATACTTAACACATCGCCTCAAAGTTAAGCAATCTAAAAGGCCCTAAACTTCACCAGGGGCCTAAACTTGGGAATCATTAATGGAAATCCTAAATTGCGTCAACGGCAAAAAGCGTTAGCCTGAAAATAAAAACATCTTTTAGGTGATGTGAAGGTCAAGTTTATGTCTTGTGAAGTTTTTGTTTTACAAGAGGATGCTTGAAACTTTTAACCGATGTGAACTTTAGGTATTGTGAAAGCGCTCCCGCGCCATCCAACCACTGAACGGGTTTTAATAATATATTTATTAATTCATAAACTAAGGAAACCAGCTTGTAAATTTGTAATATGCTTTAAGTCTTAGTTTTTAGTACGTAGCTACTTCTTGCTATTTGAGTACAATTACCACTTGAATGCAAAGTTTGGCGTGTCCGACCTAACAAAACAACAAGGCGAAGAGTTTTTGGTACGAGCGCACTTGCTGCCACTGGCAAAGCTTTCTCATCGCATCGCATCTCTAATAAACTCGGAAACTCTGCTCTGATAAACGACAATAAAGTAAGCGAGAAGAGATTAATAAGACACGAATGTGCGGTTCTGATTAAAATGAATAAACACTGCTGCAATTTTTTAACCGATCTTAATGGTTACTGACGGTTAAGTAGCTTAAAAATGAGGACTTTGGAGTGAATTACGCTAGTCAAATGTCAACAAAACGTATGCAGATGCGCATTGCGCATGGAGAATGGCTTTCAATTTTCGCTGCTATAGTTACATGATTTCGCGATATCGATATTGATTAGCAACTCTAACATCAAATAAAGGCGGGGCGACCGTGCAGCGCAAATGACCAGAAAAGACAAAACCGTTCTAAACCTGAGCCAGTCTCTCACACCACACTGCCAGCCAGTCTCCGCACCCCCGGCCCAGCATCTTCCTTTCCCTCATCGCCGCTGCCGGTCTCCCGGGCCTCGTCCTGTTTGCCTTCAACGCCGAGCCCGCAGCCTTCACGAGGAACGACGCTGGCCGCTAGCCAGGCCATGCCGTCACCGAGCAGCCCGCCAGCCAGCACGTCGCTCCAGTGGTGCTTGTAGTCCGACACTCGCGAGTAGGCCACGTACAGGCCGGCCACCGCCGCCAGGAACTGGAAGGTCCGGCGAAGTAGAGCGGATCGACAGCGGCCCGCCCGCCGCTGCAGGTAGAGCAGCACAATGGTGGCGCAGTAGAGACTGAAGGAAGCGTGGCCGCTGGGAAACGAGCGCTGCGCGTCCTGAGAATGAGATGGATACGAGCGCATGCAAACCAAGTCCGCTTGAGCAGCCAAAAAACCCATGAATGCCTCCGCTGGACCCCCTGTATCTCAGCAGATCGCTGCCCCTGTCTCAGGGGGTTGCAGGGCATACTCTCAGCATGACTAAGCACTTTCTGCAGCACCGCACCTGGAATTCCCTCGCCGACACAGCTGGCCTGCAGACCACGGCCGCATCGTAGGCAACGCTGGCATTGCAGAAGCCGCCTGGCAGCTCCGGCCGACAGACAGTGTAAAAGAATGGCCGATGCCGGCCGAAGGCATTCTTGGCCATGCCCATCAGGAAGTCGCAGCCGGCCAGGCCCACACAGAAGTAGTAAACGGCATACAGGACGGCCGCGAAGTAGCTGGCCGCGAACTCGCTGGTGGCGAACAGGCGTCGCGCGAAGGCCACCAGGGCCGGTGCGCTACGCAGGTGTCGGCGATCTCGACAGCGCCACTCGGCCACAGCGATAGTCAGCCAGGCGGTCAAGACGCCAACGGGAGCGCAGATATAGTAGGGCACGGAGCAGCGGCCCACCGGGTACCGGATGCTCTGATCGTCGCAAAAGAACAGCCTCGAGAATGGCGGGACGAGCACGTGCATGAGGCTCATGGCGGTGCACAGGCCGAACAGGACCAGGCCGTGCAGGCAGGCGCTGAAGGCAATACGGCCGCTGGACGGTGCCGTCAAGTCGAGAGACATCTGCTGCGTCGGTGGCATGCACGGAGTCGAAAATTGAAATGGTAATTTTCATTTTGTTGCGGTCAGTTAGGGTGCATGGATTCTATTATGCGTGAGAGTGACTTCAGATTTGTCCTTGATAGTTTGAGCTGAGTTACGATTTGTACCGACATGTACTCGTATAACTACTACTGTTAACCAATATTTGTACTCTCCACTTCGTATAAATTTCGGGCTCTAGAGAAATGACGCTTACATGTAATTATTATATTTAGAAAAAGATGATGGCAAGATGACGCAACGGGCCAGGCTTACTAACACTAACGTCTGATTTCGAAATTTTGACTTTGAGACAGTCTGTGTAGTGATTTGAGAGATCAAAGCTGTTCTGAACGAGTTAAACGGAGTCCGAACTTCATCAGCAGATCTGATCTTGAGAATAACACGAATAAATGATTTTTCGAGAACGAGCAGTTCTAGGTTAGGGATTGGGTTAAGTTTAATTTTAAAATTAGGTTTAGGCTTAGATTGGTGCTGAATCTGGGGCAAACTGGCCGGTAGTCAATTGCCGAACACCTAGCCACCTTAGCAAGTCAAAATTAGCACTCTAATGAGAGGCGATTGCCCACCTCTGTCACTTCAAACCGCAACTTGCGCCACTGCGTTAGGCAAAAATTGAGGGAAGAAAGGGATAAACCGCATAACAACCCTTAGCGAAGGGCATGAACTACTCTCTTACTTCAATGGTGAGTGTCGCAAGTCGCCCCTCGCTAGGAATGCTGCTTGTGACTGTTGCGGAGTATACAGTACGTGTAGCTACGCTCACATGCATTCAGCAACATAGAAGAGTCGCCACATTGTATGCCAGTAAGCGACTTCTCTCGGACTGACGACTTTTCCGAATTAAGCATTGTAATTCGAATGTTGCTGCCAGGTTTGCGAAACTACGCTCGTAAATATACAATTTTGTCATTTTTGCGTGGTGTAAGACAAAGGATGACAAAGGATCATCCTTGACAAAGGATGACAAAGGATCATCCTTGACAAAGGATGACAAAGGATCATCCTTGACAAAGGATCATCCTTGACAAAAGATGACAAAGGATCATCCTTGACAAAGGATGACAAAGGATCATCCTTGACAAAGGATGACAAAGGATCATCCTTGACAAAGGATGACAAAGGATCATCCTTGACAAAGATGACAAAGGATCATCCTTGACAAAGGATGACAAAGGATCATCCTTGACAAAGGATGACAAAGGATCATCCTTGACAAAGATGACAAAGGATCATCCTTGACAAAGGATGACAAAGGATCATCCTTGACAAAGGATCATCCTTGACAAAGGATGACAAAGGATCATCCTTGACAAAGGATGACAAAGGATCATCCTTGACAAAGGATGACAAAGGATCATCCTTGACAAAGGATGACAAAGGATCATCCTTGACAAAGGATGACAAAGGATCATCCTTGACAAATGATGACAAAGGATCATCCTTGACAAAGATGACAAAGGATCATCCTTGACAAAGGATGACAAAGGATCATCCTTGACAAAGATGACAAAGGATCATCCTTGACAAAGGATGACAAAGGATCATCCTTGACAAAGATGACAAAGGATCATCCTTGACAAAGGATGACAAAGGATCATCCTTGACAAAGGATGACAAAGGATCATCCTTGACAAAGGATGACAAAGGATCATCCTTGACAAAGGATGACAAAGGATCATCCTTGACAAAGGATCATCCTTGACAAAGGATGACAAAGGATCATCCTTGACAAAGATGACAAAGGACCATCCTTGACAAAGGATGACAAAGGATCATCCTTGACAAAGATGACAAAGGATCATCCTTGACAAAGATGACAAAGGATCATCCTTGACAAAGATGACAAAGGATCATCCTTGACAAAGATGACAAAGGATCATCCTTGACAAAGATGACAAAGGATCATCCTTGACAAAGGATGACAAAGGATCATCCTTGACAAAGATGACAAAGGATCATCCTTGACAAAGGATGACAAAGGATCATCCTTGACAAAGGATGACAAAGGATCATCCTTGACAAAGATGACAAAGGATCATCCTTGACAAAGATGACAAAGGATCATCCTTGACAAAGATGACAAAGGATCATCCTTGACAAAGGATGACAAAGGATCATCCTTGACAAAGATGACAAAGGATCATCCTTGACAAATATGACAAAAGGATCAAAGCGCGAGAGGAAAAGGAGAAAGGAAACGCAAACAGAAGAAGCAACAGAAAGAGAGAAATAAAACTTAAGAAGTCTGAACTACTGAAGCAAACTAAGTCGCAACTGGAGCCAACCAGTAAGGCCAGTTCATTAGTACCACTCACTAGTAGCTCCGTGGGGCCAAAGATTTCTCAAATCAATTTTAAGACAGGTCTGAGCAATCTTCGACCTGTGGAGCTGTACATGAGCCGGCCTTTATACCTTGTAGTGACGAAATGCTTTTTTTATAACCATGTAGTTTCAAAGAGTTCATCAGTTTTTTCTTTCCACAGCTACAAATTAACGTTACTTACATTTCAGGCCGCGTCCTGCTCAGGAAGTTCCACTAAATTAATTTATAGAATTCAATTTCAACTTTATAGATATAACTTTTTAAAGAAATCAAAATGAAAACAAAATAACTTTCTCAACTGAACTGACAAGGACTGAATGAAGTCGGGTACCTGCCTCGCTGTCTAGTGTCAGACCTCAATCATATATTCCTACACTGCCATACACCCGCCATTATATTCACAGAGCACACATTATCTGGCTGTCAGCAAGCAAAGCTTCTATTTGCCAAAAATCGCGGTGGCCGGGTTAAGCTTTGGCAGCCCTGCTGCCAACTAATTAAAGCCGAAGCCTGACCCCCCCCCCTATAGCTGCCATTGATAAAGGCATTTTGATAGCCAAGCCAAACTGCTAGGGCCAACACACCGGCACTACCGCAAGCTGTGTTTACAAAGATAATTAAGAGTTTATCCCCCAATAATTCGTGTGCATATTGAAAGACCATACTGCTAGGAATGGTCGAGTTATATAACGCAAACCAAACTGAACTGGAGACAGGTGCGAGTTCTGTCAATAAAATAAAATAAACAAGAAACAGTGGAACACACTGAAAACTTGATTGATTTTTTTCATTCCAAGCCAGCCTGATGAGGCTGTTATCATTCAGACTCTGAATTTTGTTTGCATCTCAACTTTTATTGTCCCCGATGCTCCACACGGCTACCAGTTAGCGCTCTCAATCCATGGTCTCTCTTATCGAAATCGGATCCGTTTTAATCCTCGTCAGCGTCCTCGCCACCCTTGGTGCCCTCGCGGGCGTTCTTCCTCTTGACTCGGCCGGGCCGGCCGCCGCCCAGCGGGCTCTTCAACGAGAAGTCAATGTGCTTCTGGCTGTCCAGGCGCACCATGAAGGACGGCACGTTCACCATCTGGCGGCGCACGCGGATGTGGCGCTGCGGATCAGCACGCGGGCGTGGTGGATGCTCTTGGCCAGGCCGAGCTTCAGCACCTGCGCCGGGGCGGAGAATGGGGAAAGGGAGGGGTAGCTGGATTGTTGGCTGCGGGTGCGGTACTGCTGTGGGCTCGCGGCCCCACAAGTTCACTTGCAGACACGGTAGTGACCCTCAGATCCACTTGCAGACTCGGTAGTGACCCTCAGATCCACTTGCAGACACGGTAGTGACCCTCAGATCCACTTTCAGACTCGGTAGTGACCCTCAGATCCACTTGCAGACTCGGTAGTGACCCTCAGATCCACTTTCAGACTCGGTAGTGACCCTCAGATCCACTTGCAGACTCGGTAGTGACCCTCAGATCCACTTGCAGACTCGGTAGTGACCCTCAGATCCACTTTCAGACTCGGTAGTGACCCTCAGATCAACTTGCAGACACGGTAGTGACCCTCAGATCCACTTGCAGACACGGTAGTGACCCTCAGATCCACTTGCAGACACGGTAGTGACCCTCAGATCCACTTGCAGACACGGTAGTGACCCTCAGATCCACTTGCAGACACGGTAGTGACCCTCAGATCCACTTGCAGACACAGCAGTGACCCACAGATTCCCTCGCAGACACAGCAGTGCCCCACAGATTCCCTCGCAGACACAGCAGTGCCCCACAGATTCCCTCGCAGACACAGCAGTGCCCCACAGATTCCCTCGCAGACACAGCAGTGCCCCACAGATTCCCTCGCAGACACGGTATGATCCTTAGGCAGTGACTCAACAGTTTTCCGTCACACCCACTCTTAGACGGGGTGAATCAGAGCTCATATGTGAATCGAGCCATACAGACCCATGACAAGGCGGCAATACTCACCTGGGTCTGCAGCCGGCGCTCAAGGAAGTCCTCAATCTTGAGGCCCAGCACGTAATCCAGCTTCATCTTGTCCTCCTGCAGCACGCCGATTCGAACCAAGCGACGCAACAGCGCGTTGCCCTCGAACAGGCGCCTGGGATCTTTCTCCTCAAGCGTGAGCAGCTCCCGGGCGGCCTTGCGGATCTTGGCCAGGGTGTACTTGACGCGCCACACCTCGCGCTTGTTCTTCAGGCCGTACATACCGATGAGCTTCAGCTCGGCGTCCAGGCGCTCCTTCTCGAAGGGCCGACGAGGCGTCGAGTAGGTTTTGGAGTAGATTCGGGGCACGCGACTCATGGCTGCATGCAATAAATTGAGTCTCAAGAGATGGCCAAGTTAATCAGATTGAATGTCGCAGCGGCAATGAGTGTCATTTGAGAAATGCTCTCGCTAATATAAGCTAGACATGTCTCAATGTCATCTCAAATGCGCTAATGCCATCTAGCAATGGGCTAATGCCATCTAGCAATGGGCTAATGCTATATAGCAATGGGCTAATGCCATCGAGATTATTTAAGACCAATAAAAAATATCCCAGATCCTAGATGTTAAGGCACTACTAAATATCTAAATTCTACCTGTATCCATACTGTACATATCAGACACGTTAAATCTACTTAAAGTAGACTATGGACTGAAAGTGGTTAGAATTGAAATGACAAAGTCAAAGAAAAGATCCCAAGACAACGCAAAAATCCCTTCGAAAAAATGCTCAATAATTGACAATAGCTCAGAAATACGCAACAGTATAATTGGTAAAAATTATGAGACTGTCAATTTGTCACTCGAATGCCAACGCATACAGGATCGCACAAGGTGCACTTGAGCACAAGGAATGGACTCAGTCAATAAAGAAAACTTCAAGACAGCATTGTCTATGCATTGCTTAAAGCCATCTGCCAAGGCACAAGTTTAGATAAGCGGTAAAGTAATACACAACAATTGCATCAAAGTCCCAAAAGAGCCAGTTGGAAAAGGAACAACAGTGAGTACAGGGTCGATCTAAATATTGCAAAAGCTTGGTCAGGTGCTACTCTGACATAAATATTGCGTATATATTATAACATCTGCATTTAATTAAAGTAAAATGGAAAAAAGTACTCTTTGAACTCTTACACGGATTTAAACAGTAGCGAGGACAATAAAATGACAATAAAAATGGATAAGCAAACACACAATTCAGGAAGAACTATGCATGGGAGACAGATCCCACAGACCGCAACGAAAGAAAGACTGCTATGTTATGAAATCTGGACAATTTATAGACTTATAATAATACAATAATAGTTGAAAATATGACTCGTGAAAACAATAATTATATTACAGAATGAGAATTAATCAGAATCAAATATTTGAGTTAAAAAATTTCATCAGAACTATCTGGCTCATCGCAGGAATATGACATACACTGCCATGAGCAGGCAGCAGACAGACACGGGAACATGCAGTCTGATGCCAATCACGGCCGCCTTGTACAGCACGCCCCAGATGCCCGACTTGTCAGTGAAGCACCAGTCCTTCAGCTTTGGGACTCGCTTCATGTAGGCGCAGGTGCAGATAAACAACAGCATTGCCACCAGCACGCCATCAAAGCTATAGATGTTTGTCATTGCAAAGCACTCGCCAATCATGAACAATGTTGGCAATGAATTGGATCTGCGTGCGCCATGTAGCATCATACATTAATCTATTATTTCTAAAGCAAAAAATTATAATGCTGAATTGAAAACCAGAATGCCAGCTGGTATCAGTTGAAAAAAAATCAAAATAAAATCAATAAAAACATCCTTCTGGGGACCTGTGTGGATGACATCCTATCAAGATAGAGACTTGTGTTTTATATTTTTACAGTTGCTGCTCCCACACTATAATTTTTTGCTATCCTATACTGTCGCCTTGATGAATCAATTGATAAAAGGGAGATGAAAAATGTTAAAAAATAGGTAAAAGTGAAAATTATTTATTTTTTTTATTATTATTATTTTTTAGGTTTTACTTTTTTGGCATGCCAAGACAGTTAAGCATGTGGATAAGTATGCTGCTTGAATGGGCTTTTGACTACAAAACAGATTGATTCAATTTTTTAGCCCATGGCTACCAGAAGAAATGACAATACTAGTACAAGCAAACCCCCAAGCTCAAGTTATAGAAGCTAAACTATGTCATTCTTCCTTAGCTATCAAAAAGCAAAAATCATTTGCTTAGGATTCTTTAGCCTAGGATTTGACAAGTCAAATAATCATTTTTAAATTATTATTAAGGTGCAAAGATTTTTGTTATAATTTTCTTCATTTTAATCAAATGACAAGCAGCTTTATTCTATTCTTCGAAATACTTTTTAGATGACAAATGAAGAGGCAACCTTTGTATAAGGCTTGAGGCTTGACTTGGTATAATTCTACCCCCTAACCTTTGTTCTAGTTTTAGCCATATTTTTTAAGGAAATAACATTTTGTCAGATTTCAAAGTCATAAAACTATAAAATAATTATCTATTCAATGATATATAATTTATATATAATACTAACAAATATAAATTTGGCTGTCAACTTCTTTGTTTACTTTTTCATTAATTATTCTGCTGTGCTATATACATTTTAAATGTTTCTTGTGAAAGATTAAACAAACAGATTAAGCTAACATTGCTAATACTTTTAGTAAATTCAAATGCAATGAGCATTTTTTGGTTTTGCATGCAATATTTTGTTATTGATATTTTTAAAAGTGCCTTTTCACTAGTCATATAGAATTTTTTTTTAATCAACTAGGCCCTATATATAAAAATATTTTATGAAAATAGTATGATGAATGCAAGCAATGGTCCTAGGAAATATGCATTTGTGTTCTTCATGTTCAAGAGACCTAGAAGTGCAGATTTTGCTATAAGAAGTAGCAGCAATGAATTTGCTTGAATTTTTACAGTTGCAAATTGAGAAATTTTACTTTTTTAAGCAACATAAAAATTTAACAAAGTTGTCAAATTTTGTGAATTAAATTTTGTATTAGCTTCTGTATTATCTTTAATATTGTGAGCAAGTAATAGCTGGCAATGCCTGTTTACTTTAATTTATTAAATCTAGTCTGATTATAGTTCTTATAAAAAACTTTTTTGGAAGGGGAAAGATGAAAAATAGATGAAATAATTCATAGAAAAGTAAATGGTATAGTTGATAGAAAAATTAATAAAGATATATAAAGATATATATATTTCCAAAGCCATGACCCTCAAATTTTGGTAATGCCTAGGATTGGAAAAGATATACATGCATATACCAAGCATAGGCCTACTTTTAGTTTTAGTTCTAATCTAAGTCTTGCTAGAAAGATTTGCTAGCAAGAAACCTTTGATAAGATTTGGGAGTAGGACCAGTAAAGAATAAGGAATATCTTATATATATACTTAGACTAATATTAATACTTACAAGTTAGAATTAGATCTATACCCAGATTAATATTTAGATAAATGCTAAGAATTATGCTTAGAGGTTAATTATAGGCCTAGCAATTACAATTTTGGTGATAGCTATATGAGATTTAATGAGAAAGTTTAGACCTATTAAAACTTGGTAGATTAATGATCCACTAGATTAGTTCAGTTCTTTATCCAGAAGATTAGTTCAAAAATAGAAACATTTTGGAAGAGTGGAAGCTAACCTCTAACAACTTTGGACTTAGTGGCATAATTGAGATTTTTGTAAGATAGTACTAAGTAAGACCCATAGTTTGGAAGGCGACATGTACGCCGGGATTTCCTGGCATACAGCAAGGGTCTCACAACTATAACAAGATAATAAGATTACAAGAACCAGAACCAGAACTATCAAGATTTTGACTTCGGATTTCGAGTCCTCAGATGACGATTCAGTTTTAAAAAGATAAAAGCCTGAGTCAATGTAAAACAAAGTAAATTAAATGCACAGCTTATTTATCGGTGAGAAACGCATCAAAAAATTATTTGCGACTGTTAGTTTTTAAGCTTTGTAACCACTACTATCCTTTACAGCTAAAAGGTTGTAGATAGAAATTCCGGGTGCAAACTTAAAAAAAAATTATCCCGATATAATTCTGATAGTTCAACAGAAAATTTGTACTCCTAGTTTAGAAAATGCAAGATAATTTAGTATGCGCTTTTTCTGTTTCCATCGCAACTAAGTCGGTAAATTTTCCCTATTTTAGACTTTCTGCACTTTACCTCACCACAAGTTCTAAATCTTTTAGAGTAGGATGATTTTCTTGTCTGGAATTTCTCTACCCATTGTTTTGTAAATAAATAATTACTTATTTATAGGGCAGGATTTATAGGAAATTATTTATATGACATAAGTAATTATTTTAATTCAATTTATTGATCCGAGAAGCATCTATAAATGCTATTGTTAAATAAGGCCATTTTTCCAGGCGTGTATTTATAATTCCTAATCGAGAGTATCTCAAAATACATAAAAGCACATGTGACACGACTAAATTATTGTTTCAAGTATCAGGAAAAAACAAGGTACCGACTTACGAGTATCCATGCACTACTAACTACGTCAATAAGCTCGTTATTTCAGAAAGTTGATGGAACATGCATACATGTATGAAACTCAAGTTGAGGATATAATTTTTGTCTTTTGTGAGTCTTAATTTATATGCTTAACTGCATCTTGCTTTCTGTTATGGAGCTTACATTCATTAATAGTATCCTTATCATTAATAATACAAAATATGAGTACAAGAAATTAAGGACCAAACATGAATTGCACCAAAACGTATACGTGCTTGCGGCGATGAATGAAATTATTGGCAGAAAGACCATAACGCCGGTAAGAAGAAAAGCACTATGTTTATGCCCGTATTCATAAATGCAATTTAAAACTAAATGCATGTATGCATGTTGATCGGGTGCACTGAGATACGCTGCCAGCACATTCTGCGCTATAAAGCAGAACAACAGACTAAACTGCCCAATATGAATTTAACGGAGCGCCACTTGTATGTAATTTGCGACCCGTACAATCAAATGCGCATATATTTACCAAATCTAATATACTAAAAATGAAATGCTTGGTTGCTTGCTTGTAATTGATTTTCTCCCGAACGGCTCAACCGATTTTCTTCAAACTTGCACCATTCGATCAGAAATTTTCCCGGGACGGTACATGCATCTTGGCTAAGAAATTGCTCAATTTTAAAGGGATTAAATATTCGAAAAACATGCTTTTTTGCAAAGGTCAAGCAGCTATTTCGACTTGAAACGCACTGTAAGAATGCTAGCAGAAAAACTGACTGGTTGAATTCTGATTCTGAAATAGATTGCATCACAATACACTTTATTTATCGTCTGTGTACTGGCTGAATTTGACACTCAATTGAATTGCGTCACAGCTTTGAGGGTGAAAGTATAGTGCAGTACTGAATTTATATTACGTAACCATATTGTTAACTTTCATAGACACTGGTACTGACTTGCCTAAGAAATTGATTATGTCATAACTGCTTCGCGTGACTTTTTACTCTACCTGACTTGGTGTGAGTGTTGAATTAATTATATAAGTGGTACAAATTCACTGATAACTTCGATGAGAGCTAGCCTAGAGCTGAGCAGACCAGACTGCTAATGCAGCGACCTGGGTTCGAATCTAAGTAGTTTAAAAGTAGTAGTGTAAAATTTTTTATTAAAAGCTTTTATTAAAGGACTAAATAAAAACACTTAGATTACTGCACTCGATAAGCTAAGGATTATTGCTCTTGGCAAACCAAGGAATACTGCACTCGATAAGCCAAGGATTATTGCTCTTGGCAAACCAAGGATTACTGCACTCGATAAGCCATGGATTATTGCTATTAATAAACCAAGGATTACTGCACTCGATAAGCCAAGGATTATTGCTATTAATAAACCATGAATTACTGCACTCGATAAGCCAAGGATTATTGCTATTAATAAACCAAGGATTACTGCACTCGATAAGCCAAGGATTATTGCTATTAATAAACCAAGGATTACTGCACTCGATAAACCAAGGATTATTGCTATTAATAAACCAAGGATTACTGCACTCGATAAGCCAAGGACTATTGCTATTAATAAACCAAGGATTACTGCACTCAATAAACCAAGGACTATTGCTCTTGGCAAACCAAGGATTACTGCACTCGATAAGCCATGGATTATTGCTATTAATAAACCAAGGATTACTGCACTCGATAAGCCAAGGATTATTGCTATTAATAAACCAAGGATTACTGCACTCGATAAACCAAGGATTATGCACTTGGCAAACCAAGGATTACTGCACTCGATAAGCCAAGGATTATTGCTATTAATAAACTAAGGATTACTGCACTCGATAAACCAAGGATTATTGCTATTAATAAACCAAGGATTATGCACTTGGCAAACCAAGGATTACTGCAATCGATAAGCCAAGGATTATTGCTATTAATAAACCAAGCATTACTGCACTCAATAAACCAAGGACTATTGCTATTAATAAACCAAGGATTACTGCACTCAAAAAACCAAGGACTATTGCTCTTGGCAAACCAAGGATTACTGCACTCGATAAGCCAAGGATTATTGCTATTAATAAACCAAGGATTACTGCACTCGATAAGCCAAGGATTATTGCTATTAATAAACCAAGGATTAATGCACTCGATAAACCAAGGATTATTGCTATTAATAAACCAAGGATTACTGCACTCGATAAGCCAAGGATTATTGCTATTAATAAACCAAGGATTATGCACTTGGCAAACCAAGGATTACTGCACTCGATAAGCCAAGGATTATTGCTATTAATAAACCAAGGATTACTGCACTCAATAAACCAAGGACTATTGCTATTAATAAACCAAGGATTACTGCACTCAATAAACCAAGGACTATTGCTCTTGGCAAACCAAGGATTACTGCACTCGATAAGCCAAGGACTATTGCTCTTGGCAAACCAAGGATTACTGCACTCGATAAGCCATGGATTATTGCTATTAATAAACCAAGGATTACTGCACTCGATAAGCCAAGGATTATTGCTATTAATAAACCAAGGATTACTGCACTCGATAAACCAAGGATTATGCACTTGGCAAACCAAGGATTACTGCACTCGATAAGCCAAGGATTATTGCTATTAATAAACCAAGGATTACTGCACTCAATAAACCAAGGACTATTGCTATTAATAAACCAAGGATTACTGCACTCAATAAACCAAGGACTATTGCTCTTGGCAAACCAAGGATTACTGCACTCGATAAGCCAAGGACTATTGCTCTTGGCAAACCAAGGATTACTGCACTCGATAAGCCATGGATTATTGCTATTAATAAACCAAGGATTACTGCACTCGATAAGCCAAGGATTATTGCTATTAATAAACCAAGGATTACTGCACTCGATAAGGCATGGATTATTGCTATTAATAAACCAAGGATTACTGCACTCGATAAGCCAAGGATTATTGCTATTAATAAACCATGAATTACTGCACTCGATAAGCCAAGGATTATTGCTATTAATAAACCAAGGATTACTGCACTCGATAAGCCATGGATTATTGCTATTAATAAACCAAGGATTACTGCACTCGATAGCCAAGGATTACTGCGCTTGATAAGCTTGGCTACATGTATAGGATTATTTCTATCCAGGGATGCTTGCTATTTAGGGATTCTTGCTATGTGCAGGATGCTTGCTATCTGGAAGGATGCTTCTACATTATTTGGGGTATGCTTGCTATCTGCAAGATGCTTGCTATCTGCAAGATGCTTGCTATCTGCAGATGCTTGCTATCTGGGTGGATGCTTGCTAGGAGTATTAGGGGATGCTTGCTACTGGGGGGATGCTTGCTGTCTTGGGAATATTTTCTATTTAGGGGTAATGACTAAAATTCATGAGAGCTAGCCTAGAGGTAAACAGACTAAACTGCTAAATGCAGGGACGATGGTTCGAATTTTTAGAGAGTAGAGTTTTTTTAATTAAAGCCTTTTAACGCCAAGACAAAAAAAATTATGGAAGCGTCATGTAAACAATCATACAAGCGTCATGTAAACAATCATAGAAGCGTCATGTAAACAATCATAGAAGCGTCATGTAAAAATCATAGAAGCGTCATGTAAAAATCATAGAAGCGTAATGTAAACAATCATAGAAGCGTCATGTTAAAATCATAAAAGCGTCATGTAAACAATCATACAAGCGTCATGTAAACAATCATAGAAGCGTCATGTAAAAAAATCATAGAAGCGTCATGTTAAAATCATAAAAGCGTCATAAAAAATCATAGAAGCGTCATGCAAGCAATCATAGAAGCGTAATGTAAACAATCATAGAAGCGTCATGTTAAAATCATACAAGCGTCATGTAAACAATCATACAAGCGTCATGTAAACAATCATAGAAGCGTCATGTAAAAAAATCATAGAAGCGTCATGTTAAAATCATAGAAGCGTCATGTAAACAATCATAGAAGCGTCATGTAAACAATCATAGAAGCGTCATGTAAAAATCATAGAAGCGTCATGTAAAAATCATAGAAGCGTCATGTAAACAATCATAAAAGCGTCATGTAAACAATCATAGAAGCGTCATGTATACAATCATAGAAGCGTCATGTATACAATCATAGAAGCGTCATGTAAACAATCATAGAAGCGTCATGTAAAAAATCATAGAAGCGTCATGTAAACAATCATAGAAGCGTCATGTAAACAATCATAGAAGCGTCATGTAAACAATCATAGAAGCGTCATGTAAAAATCATAAAAGCGTCATGTAAAAAATCATAGAAGCGTCATGTAAACAATCATACAAGCGTCATGTAAACAATCATAGAAGCGTCATGTAAAAATCATACAAGCGTCATGTAAACAAGCATAGAAGCGTCATGAAAAAATTATAGAAGCCTCATATAAAAACTAATGAAAGTGTGTCATTTAAAAAATTAAGAAGCATCATGGAAGAATAAAAGAAGCGTAACGTAAAAATCAAAAGAAGCGTCATGTCAGACATGAAAGAAATGTCATATAAAAATTAAATGAAGCTATAGTACAGTGCTGTGCTGGGGAGAATTACTGAGACGTCAAGGCTCACAGAGAATAACTGAGATTACAGGGGGGTTTCTGAGATGTTAAAGCAAAAGTCAGAAGCTACTTCAAAGTACATGTACTTTACTTAAGTTTTTTATTGCATTCTTTGTTGGCTTGCCACGGTGGGGGGGGGCGCTGATAGAAGAAGAGTCATGTAAAAATAAAAGGAGCACTATGTATACATAAAATAAAAGTCATGTCAAAGTTAAAAGATTCATTTGGGAATTGCTACGATGTCAAAGCTTGGAGGGAATCGTTATAGTGCTGTGATTCTTAAAGAAGGAATCACTTAAATGCCAAGGCTTAGGGAAGAAGAATTGCTGTGATTTCAAGGCTTTAGGTTGGGTGAAAGTTAGGTTTACGTCAGGTTTGGGTTGAGGGTTAGATTTTAGCGCGTTTCAAGGTTAACAGGGGATTTTTTAGATTTCAAGGTTTATGGGGGCATCGCTGACATGTCAAGGCTTACGAGGGGAATCTATCTATCTATCTATAGCTGAGATGTCAAGGCTCACGGGGGAATAAATGAGATGTCAAGGCTAATGTCAGAAGCTACATGTAGTTCATTGGAAAAAAGTTATTACATTATTTGTTGGCTCCTCACGGGAGGGATCGCTGATAGAAAAAGCGTAATGTAAAAAAAAAGAAGCTTCATGTCAAAGTTAAGAGATTCATTTGGGAATCCCTACGATGTCGAGGCTTGCAGGGAATCGCTATAATGCTGTAGTAGTGCTATAGACTCTTAGAGAGAATTACTGAAATTTCAATGCTTTAGGGTTAGGGTTAGGGTTAGGGTTAGGGTTAGAAAATAGACAGATTTTTTAAGATTTCAAGGCTTGTGGGAGCATTGCTGAGATGTCAAGGGGGGAGTTGATATGTTAAGGCTTGTGGGGGGGGGATTGCTGACATGTCAAGGCTTACAAGGGTACTGGTAGCGTACTGAAGCATACTGGTAGAAGTAGCTCTGAAAGAAGGCAAGTATGGTTGAATTTCAATGTCTGTTATAAAATTCTGCACAAACATGTTTTATTGGTACACATGGAATTAAAATGAGAATTCGATTCCTAGCCCCCCTCCCTAAGAATTTTTTTTCATTTAAAAGGATTCGTCCCTTGCTTATTGGCCACCCCGAAGGCCATTTTTTATCAAAAATGATAAAAATAATTTTTATCAAACACGTTGACATATACAGGGCTCTAAACTAAAAACTGTAAAAAGTTGATAGTTTTGTTTTACCTAAAATGCGTTATTAACGATCTCCAAAAATTCCTATTTTAAGCTTAAGCTTAAGAAAAACACTTAATGTACTCCTGCTAAAAGGTATATTATATTAGACGAATATTAATTATTTCTGCTCCCCGAAGGGGGGCAAAACTTTAGCTAGTCTAGGCTAAAGATGGTGCATAGCGGGCGCGGCTTTATATAGCCAGAGCGTCGGATGCAATACAGTTTTCACCTGTTATGGCTCATTTGCGGCTGCAGCTCGCCCGTTCAAGCACAGTTTTAATCTGCACAGAAGTTTGTATATTAATAGTATTTATTAAGCTGGCTTTTCAAGCCCTTTGAACCATAAGCGTCTGATTTGGTAGTCAAGAGAGCTGACTGAACCAGCAGACAGCCATGCCGCCACCGCCTCCACCGCCGCCGCCGCCGCCGCCGCCGCCGCCGCCGCCGCCTCCGCCGCCATCGGGTGCTCCGCCTCCATCGTCAACAGCGGGTCGAGGAGGTCGAGGAGCCCTCCTAGGCGACATCAGGAAAGGTGCCCGGCTGCGCAAAGTGCCGGAAAGCGAGAGAAACGACCGGAGCGACGCCCTGCCTGGAGGCGCTGGCAATGGCAAGGGCACAGGAAGGCCTGTCGCTGCTGGTAAGCCAACTCGCGATGCTTTCGTAGCATGGACTGAAGAATGATCAGAGTAGACGAAGGGTTGGTCAGGTAACCAAGGGTTGGTCAGGTAACCAAGGGTTGGTCAGGTAACCAAGGGTTGGTCAGGTAACCAAGGGTTGGTCAGGTAACCAAGGGTTGGTCAGGTAACCAAGGGTTGGTCAGGTAACCAAGGGTTGGTCAGGTAACCAAGGGTTGGTCAGGTAACCAAGGGTTGGTCAGGTAACAAGGGTTGGTCAGGTAACCAAGGGTTGGTCAGGTAACCAAGGGTTGGTCAGGTAACCAAGGGTTGGTCAGGTAACCAAGGGTTGGTCAGGTAACCAAGGGTTGGTCAGGTAACCAAGGGTTGGTCAGGTAACCAAGGGTTGGTCAGGTAACCAAGGGTTGGTCAGGTAACCAAGGGTTGGTCAGGTAACCAAGGGTTGGTCAGGTAACCAAGGGTTGGTCAGGTAACCAAGGGTTGGTCAGGTAACCAAGGGTTGGTTGGTCAAATAACGACTGTACTGAAGGGCCCAAAGCGATTGTCAAGGTACATGTGTAAAACTAAATTAAATCTTCAGCAAACAACCGAAGATCGACGCACGTCACTGACGACGGAAGCAGCGGGGGCGGCGGATCAGGAGGCGGCGGGTTTCAGGCGGAGCTGATGGCGCAGATCAAGCGGGCCAGATCTCCCACAGCCTCCAGCGCTGCAGCCAGAGCCCCCGAGCAGGGGGCGCAGCGCTCTGCTGCTGCTTCGTCGTCGCTGGCGCCGCCGTCCTCAGGATCGAATCTGCGGCACAGCCGCTCCAACGAGGGCTTCCGAGCTTCGCCCAGCCACTTGAGCCCGGAGCCGCCGCCTGCAGAAGGCCGCATCAGAGCTACAAACTATTTGCAGAGTCCGACACCTCCGGTACCCACGGGTCGAAGGTTTGCGCAAAACCCGCCACCTCCAATACCCTCAGTGGGTCGCAAGCCTTCTCGGGCGGGTCCGGCGACACAGCCGCCACCAGTGCCATCGGCTGGGCTGAAGCCTCAGTTAGGAGGTCAGGCGACACAGCCGCCGCCAGTGCCATCGGCTGGGCTGAAGCCTCAGTTAGGAGGTCAGGCGACACAGCCGCCGCCAGTGCCATCGGCTGGGCTGAAGCCTCAGTTAGGAGGTCAGGCGACACAGCCGCCGCCAGTGCCATCGGCTGGGCTGAAGCCTCAGTTAGGAGGTCAGGCGACACAGCCGCCACCAGTGCCATCGGCTGGGCTGAAGCCTCAGTTAGGAGGTCAAGCGACAGAGCCGCCGCCAGTGCCATCGGCTGGGCTTCAGCCTCAGTTAGGAGGTCAGGCGACACAGCCGGCACCAGTGCCATCGGCTGGGCTGAAGCCTCAGTTAGGAGGTCAGGCGACACAGCCGCCACCAGTGCCATCGGCTGGGCTGAAGCCTCAGTTAGGAGGTCAAGCGACAGAGCCGCCGCCAGTGCCATCGGCTGGGCTGAAGCCTCAGTTAGGAGGTCAGGCGACACAGCCGGCACCAGTGCCATCGGCTGGGCTTAAGCCTCAGTTAGGAGGTCAGGCGACACAGCCGCCACCAGTGCCATCGGCTGGGCTTAAGCCTCAGTTAGGAGGTCAGGCGACACAGCCGCCACCAGTGCCATCGGCTGGGCTTAAGCCTCAGTTAGGAGGTCAGGCGACACAGCCGGCACCAGTGCCATCGGCTGGGCTTAAGCCTCAGTTAGGAGGTCAGGCGACACAGCCGCCACCAGTGCCTTCGCCGAGTCTTAAGCCGCGCCCCAAGTTCCAGTCCGGTCAACCGACAGTTGATCGGTCGGAAGCGCCGATCCGCGGTTGCCAGCAGCTGCAGTCGCCACCGAAATTGCCGCCGAAGTCGCCCACGGCTGAGCCGCTGCAGACAGACGGTGCTTCAAGAGGCCGACCACCGCCGCCGCCACTACCGTCGAAGTCGCCGCAGGGCGATGTTCAGCTGCCGCAGGGGCGGGACGGCAGCGCCAGAAGCTGGGGGGAGAATTACCAGTTCAAGCCAGCGGTCATGTTCCCTCGGGTGCAGACTTTCACGGACTGCCCGAAGGTCAAGCGGCTGTGAATTGACCACGGCGAGCGGCAGTCTGCCCTGATACGAGTTCTACCAGCCCGGAACAGCGGGTGCGAACTTCATGTATTTGCCGAAGAGACTTGAATGATGCTCTCCGTAGGCTCCATAAGATTGACGTTGAACTTGAATTGACCTTGATATTGACCTTTCTAAACTCAATGAAGCAAAAGAAACGTTCTTAAAGCTTCCAAGCACTTTTTATTGGTGCCTTGATACACGGGCTCGTGTGTGTTACGTCGTTACTCATTTGATTTGATATTTTGGCAACTTTTCAGCTCGGCATGCAGTCTGATTGTCCATCAATATTAACCGATTATTGTCTTTTGCGTTATAATTTAACTTCAGAAAAATAATTTTTTTTCTTGTGAAATTGCGAAATGCCCAATATTGCTGTTTCCCCCTAATGCTAATATTTTTTGCTGCTGGCAACTTGACAAGCAAAAATATAATCATACCAATTAACCGTTTCTCATCGTTTTGCTGCAAAGGCTCATGAGGCGGACTTTTTCATCAAGCGGTCAGTTGTCTAAGACCTGAGGGTTTCAAGATCCCGGTAGCTCATCCCTTGGATCCCCACACGTCCCGACATCCATGTAAGGGTGATTCTGTTGAGCGACCCCAAGTTGTTAATGAGCAGCAGAGATGGCCAATGACATTTCTTATTCAACGGGACCAGAAGATCTCTGAGATCTCTGATAGCTATATGCATATCCTCTTGGAATTTTACTTGAGGCAGTGAGGCAGTAGAATATGCACTCGTTTCTTTCTCTCTTTCTTTTGAGCCCTTCGTTGCACACGAGCGTCGCCCTGTTGTACTGAGTCTCGCGGTGTAAGTAAACAACCTTATTTTAGAGATCTTTTGCCTGACCCTCGCACCTCTAAACGCTTATTGCAAAAAATGCAGATGTGCAAAGATGAGTCACTAAAATGCATGACATTTACCATTTAGCTTCGTCTGTCTCACGGAACACTGAAAAAATTCTTCGCTGGGCGGTCGCAACAATGCCAACCCACCATCACAGGCTGTTTTTGCGCCAATAAAACTATAATTTAACTATCAGTCACTTTGTGTCTACTGGCTTATAATGTCCTGAGAAACCATGACAAGAACATGGCATTCTCTTCTAGCTTTACTTAAGTGACAAGTCACGTTAAAAGATAAAAAATTGTGTAGCAAAGGCAACAACCTAACCGTTGAAGACTTGACAAATTAGCCATGGACAGAATCCTACGCCTATTCTGATCACCTGCCGTTTGTTTGTTGTGGTGAGTTGAGGCGCTGTGTTGTCGCGCTGGGAGATCCGGTGGCGCCGGTGTCCGCAGCGCCACCCCAATCCGGAGAGTACATGAAGTGGATGGTCGCTCCCCACCGGTAGCCCTCAGGTGGCAGAAATTTTCGGACCTGAAAACCCAAAAGGTTTGGGTTTGGGCCGAGGTAGGTGAGCCTGTCTTGAGTAAAGGCGGGAATTTACAGATAAAGTTGCTACGCATTCTCAACAAAGGGCCATGGCTACCGCCTTGATGTCTCTGCGGTGAAGACCAGGGCCCTGGGGAGGGCGGAAGAGAGACAGGGGACGACATTGCAGTCGGGGGCGTTAGCTCACCTCTCCCTGCCAAGCCGTCGTCGTTGGAAGGCAGAGCAGTCCTGCTGCGGCGACGCGTGGGTCGACGCCAACCGGAGAGACGGCTCAGCGTGCTTGGCTACGCCGATGACCTCGCCCTGCTGTCCTCGACCGTCGAGGGCGCCCAACGACAGCTGGATAGGCTGGTTGCCGTTGCGGCGAGCGTCGGCCTGGTGGTCAACACGCAGAAGACCGTCGTGCTATGCGTGCCGGACGACACCGAGGCTGCAATCTTCTGCCGAGGCGCTGACGGACAGGCGAGTGAGCTTCCAAGATGTCAGCAGTTCGTCTACCTCGGCGGTCTGGTTCCCGACGTCCGCGAGGATCTGCGGCGTCGCCGAGGACTTGCCTGGGCTGCCTTTCGTTCTATAAGGTCAGTCCTGCAGTCCGAGGCCCTACCGGACCGCCAGAGGGCGGCGCTGTTCCAGGCGGTGATCGAGACCGTCCTGTTATACAACGCCGAGACCTGGACGCTGATAGACTCGCTCGAGGCTCAAGTCGACGCGGCGCACGCTGGCCTGCTGCGCGCCGCCTTCAAGATCGGCAACGAGCGAGTCACCAACACGGCGCTCTATCATCGCGCCGGCCTGGCCCGTCCTAGCGATCTGCTGCGCCGTCGGCGACTCCAGCTGGCAGGCCACGTCATCCGCGCCGAGGCCTACTGTCCAGAGCCGGTGCAGGAGGTGCTGCTACTTACGTTGCAGGCACCCTACCGGCGGGGACAGGCGAGGACACGGCGCTACGTCGACTGTCTGCTGGCTGACGCCGGCGCCCCGGACCCTGCCGGCGGTGCGGCCTTTGTTCGCGCCCAAGCCTTGAAGCGTGCCATCTGACGCTGCTTTTGCGATCCGGCAGCGTACTCTGTTGCTGTTGTTGCCTGCCAAAATGTCACCCACATCTAAACATGCTGTCACCTGACATTTCCGAACTACTGGCAGGTCCCAAGCGGATTACGCGGATGTGGCGATGGGCTCACCAATCAGGTTTACAACAGCGACAACGAATGCTGCGGCTCGGTTGTTGCTGCCAGCCACGACCCGTAGGTTGAGACCAGTGGGAAACTTCCATATACTAAACTCGCATAACAAGTCCTGCACCTTTTCTAACAAATTTCAAACTGAACTTTTAAAACTGTTCATGTCGAGGAAGAAGCTGGATTCTATAGATACTCTGCAGCGCAGCTCTGTCCCCATGTAAGTGCCGCTACAGATACTGAAATAACTGGATGGGCCACGCAGGCGTGTAAAACAGCTTTCTACTTCCAGTTCAGTAATAAGTAAAAATACATAAGCTATTTTATAAAAAAAACAAGCTACTGAAACCCGTGGATTTTGAACCTGCTGAATTCCAATCCCCGCAACTATTTTTGCTTGCATTCTTAAATCTGAAGTCATGCTGAAACTAAATCTTGTTAATACGAGTAGATAAGATTGGGGTAGACAAAAATTGGAGTAGATGCGTGTTAAATTAAGATTTGAGGGCCTTTGAAACTTCTCTCCTCCAAGGACAACTGAAGTTGTCCTTGCTCTCCTCTCTTCACTCTTCTCATCCGTCTCCTCTTTTCTCACATCTCTCTTCTCTCTTCTCTCTTCTCTCCTCTCTTCTCTCTCCTCTCTTCTCTTTCCTCTCTTCTCTCTCTCATCTACTCTCTCTCCTATCTATAGTCTCTCACCTCTCCTCTCTTTTCTTCTCTCTGCTCTCTCATGTCTCCTCTCTTCTCTTTCCTCTCTCCTCTCTTTTCTGATCTCATATACCATTTTATCTAATAACAATTGGGGCAGGGGTAAGAGGTTTTGTGTGGAAAGACGCAAGTTAGAGGGTTAGAGGCTATGGGGAGGAGCTAATAAATGAGCCCGTGTCTTTAAAATACATCAAAATGCTTCAGTTTAACTTACTACTCAACTGACAGTAGCTTACACGCAAATTTGCTGAGTGGCCCATCTGGTTATTCTACGAGTAGGTATCTGTGGTCTACCGCGATCCAGTCGCTGTTGCGTTGGCTGCAGAATTTTTTAACTGTTATGAATAAAAACGCTGCATCTACTACAAGTAGCTCTAATCGTAACTTATAAATTTTTCCCAGTTGCTTTTATTCGCCTATCACAGCGTTTATCCAACCACTAGACACTAGGGGGAGACTTTCCAATCCCAGCTTCCCCGATGAAGCAATGTTATTCAATAATTCAGTAGCTATGGCCTCCAAGGGGCCCAGCCTGAGTGGATAAAACAGTCGTAAAATTCTACCAACAGCGCTGAGAACCGTCCCAATGTCCGTCCTCCTGGCAGCTTTCAAGTCTCTCCGCGCTGTGCTGACCCGGCGCCGGGTGTGCCGGAAGACCCCGGATTCAGCAGCTGCTTCTGAGCTGCCACCACAGCTGATGCGGCCGCTGTCACCGTCTGTGCGGCAGCAAATCACCGGTGACTTCAGCCCCAGCCAGGAGCTGCTGAAACTCAGACAGAAACTCGTGAGACAATTGTTAATTTCCAAAGTATTCGCATTTAACTGGAATGCTAAACAGACGGACAGACAGACAGACAAACAGACAGACAGACAGACAGACAGACAGACAGACAGACAGACAGACAGACAGACAGACAGACAGACAGACAGACAGACAGACAGACAGACAGACAGACAGACAGACAGACAGACAGACAGACAGACAGACAGACAGACAGACAGACAGACAGACAGACAGACAGACAGACAGACAGACAGACAGACAATAGAACAGAGACCAAAACCAGGCAGGCATCAAGAGACAGACACTAGCACGGACACTTGAGGCAACAGTATTGTAGCAAAGTGCTTTCGGCAGCCAGCCCTCACCAGCCCGGGATCTGCACGCGCGGTGCTTTTCTCCCCTGCGGGATCGCAACCAATTTACAGCAAGTCCCAGACAAAACCCCCAGCTCTTGGCCAATTTTCGCCTTTAATCCTCACGGCTTAAGCTGGCCGGGAATTGACTCCGCGTAATAAACTCTGTGGCCCGTAAGTTCGAGCATCCGCTTCATCATGCGGCTGGCCCAGAATCCCTGGCTAAATTGCTGATCTTTTGTTGATGAGCAGCTGTGCTTGGGAAAACGCAAAATGGGCTCGGAGCACCACAGACAACACACAGAGTCAGGCAGGATAAGTCCCGAGTTGCTAAGGTCATTTGACACAGAAGTTAGGCAGAAGCAGTGGGCGAAATCACGCCGCAAATGAAATGTGGGAGATGACCATTGAGCAATTCCAGAGCCAAGCAAATTTTTTAATTCGTTTTGGTCTCGCACTCTTCACGCACCCGCTCCGATCGTGGATGGATAACAATTGTTGGGCCGTTTTTTATCTCAGGACCGACTTTTGGAGGATTTGGCCGAACAGGAGGCTTCAGAGGCGGAATCGGATATTAATGGGAATGATGAGGTGAGTCAGTTGCTGGATCTCTTTCATACCCTAATCTCTGAGATAGCAGGGTCTCTGAGATAGCAGGGTCTCTGAGATAGCAGGGTCTCTGAGATAGCAGGGTCTCTGAGATAGCAGGGTCTCTGAGATAGCAGGGTCTCTGAGATAGCAGGGTCTCTGAGATAGCAGGGTCTCTGAGATAGCAGGGTCTCTGAGATAGCAGGGTCTCTGAGATAGCAGGGTCTCTGAGATAGCAGGGTCTCTGAGATAGCAGGGTCTCTGAGATAGCAGGGTCTCTGAGATAGCAGGGTCTCTGAGATAGCAGGGTCTCTGAGATAGCAGGGTCTCTGAGATAGCAGGGTCTCTGAGAAAGCAGGGTCTCTGAGATAGCAGGGTCTCTGAGATAGCAGGGTCTCTGAGATAGCAGGGTCTCTGAGATAGCAGGGTCTCTGAGATAGCAGGGTCTCTGAGATAGCAGGGTCTCTGAGATAGCAGGGTCTCTGAGATAGCAGGGTCTCTGAGATAGCAGGGTCTCTGAGATAGCAGGGTCTCTGAGATAGCAGGGTCTCTGAGATAGCAGGGTCTCTGAGATAGCAGGGTCTCTGAGATAGCAGGGTCTCTGAGATAGCAGGGTCTCTGAGATAGCAGGGTCTCTGAGATAGCAGGGTCTCTGAGATAGCAGGGTCTCTGAGATAGCAGGGTCTCTGAGATAGCAGGGTCTCTGAGATAGCAGGGTCTCTGAGATAGCAGGGTCTCTGAGATAGCAGGGTCTCTGAGATAGCAGGGTCTCTGAGATAGCAGGGTCTCTGAGATAGCAGGGTCTCTGAGATAGCAGGGTCTCTGAGATAGCAGGGTCTCTGAGATAGCAGGGTCTCTGAGATAGCAGGGTCTCTGAGATAGCAGGGTCTCTGAGATAGCAGGGTCTCTGAGATAGCAGGGTCTCTGAGATAGCAGGGTCTCTGAGATAGCAGGGTCTCTGATGGTCAGCTGTTGCCGAAGGGGCATCCTCGAAGGTGCAAAATGCAGCCACGCCCCTCTCCAACGCTTCTCAGTGCGCCGTCTGCCTGTCCCGGCCAGCTGCTGTCCGAGCTCAGCCGTGCGGTCACTCGGCCACCTGCCGGCCCTGCTTCCTGCGCACCGTCCGGCTGGCCATCCAGCAGCGCCGCCTCCCCGTCCGCTGCGTCCTCTGCCGCTCCGCCGTCCTGCGACTCAGCGACGTCCAGCAAAGCGTCAAGCAGGAGGCGAACCGCGTCGATGCTGACGAAACGCGGGATCTGAGTAGCTGCCGCACTGTTCAACGCTGCCGCCGTCACCATCGACAGCGAGCCAGCTGGAGATACAAACTGGTGGCTTGAGTCCTGCACTGCTCACTGATAATTCTGCTTGTCTTATTAATAAGATGCTCAGCTTGTAAGCTGCTGGCGTGGGAGAGTGACACAATCAGAGTGCCAGTGAGAGTGACGCGGTCGGAGTCTCAGTGCGAGAGTGACACGGTCAGAGTGCCAGTGAGAGTGACACGGTCAGAGTGCCAGTGAGAGTGACGCGGTCAGAGTGTCAGTGAGAGTGACGCGGTCAGAGTGCCAGTGAGAGTGACACGGTCAGAGTGCCAGTGAGAGTGACACGGTCAGAGTGCCAGTGAGAGTGACACGGTCAGAGTGCCAGTGAGAGTGACACGGTCAGAGTGACAGTGAGAGTGACACGGTCAGAGTGACAGTGCGAGAGTGACATGGTCAGAGTGCCAGTGAGAGTGACACCACGGTCAGAGTGCCAGTGAGAGTGACACGGTCAGAGTGCCAGTGAGAGTGACGCGGTCAGAGTGACAGTGCGAGAGTGACATGGTCAGAGTGCCAGTGAGAGTGACACCACGGTCAGAGTGCCAGTGAGAGTGACACGGTCAGAGTGCCAGTGAGAGTGACACGGTCAGAGTGCCAGTGAGAGTGACACGGTCAGAGTGCCAGTGAGAGTGACACGGTCAGAGTGACAGTGCGAGAGTGACATGGTCAGAGTGCCAGTTTTGATTTCAGCAACAGGTGCCTGAGGAATGTCTGCTAAAATGTTCCACAATACCGGATTTTTCTAACGAGATTTCCAGTGAGATTTTTCATTAAACTTCCGGTGAGACTTTCCGTAGTGCAATAGTAAGAATAGCCACCGGAAGTAAGGCGAATGTATTTTAGTTAAGCAGCATAAAATGCTCAATTCAATCTAGTTGTCATTCAGCGAAGCCAAGTTGTTTACCAACTGCTTTTATAGTCTTAATTGATTGTTTTTGCCGGACAATTTTCGTGTACGCTCGTAGCTGTATATACCTCAGCATATGCTACGTGCCCTGAATATGCTGCTACGTACGACAGTAAACTTTTGCCAGAAATTCAGTTCTAAATTTAGACCGGAAAAGGGGTCGACCTTGGCCCAGCTTTGGTCAAAAATATTTACATCGCAAGTCATGCTACCGTTCTTAGGACAGTCTCAGAATTTTAATGCTTAAAACCTCTCGCCAGTGTACATCTTCATCTACAGAACAAAGTTCAGTCCACTGCTCTTCATCACTGACGCTCTTCAAAGCACATCGGCTGCAGAGTACAATGAGCTGCAAGCAGCCATGATGCAAATATTCCTTATAGCTCTATATAATTTTGTCTGGTGCACAGGAAAGACAAAGACTTGCAGGCATTAAGATATTCAGATACACAATTAGCATATTAACAAGCTCTGTTTACTCGAGCTTTATGGGGCAGCTCCAAATGTGGCGTGATCTTAGAGAAAGCCTCACCCCCCCCCCCTACTGTGAGACAATTCGCAAACTCGTGAGAAAGAGCTGAGCAGACAATTCACTCAAGCCCATATTACAGAAACTCTTCAGCATCGCTGTTCCAAATTGCCTCTCTTCCAGCTCTGCATTAAAATAAAAGAAGTTTGAGCGAAAGAAATTTGCAAAGAGAAAACAACACAACGCAGCCAAGACAACAACCCACAGCGACTCACGAAGGACACAGCGATGGACAATTTGTTGTGCCTGCTGCTAACCGGCTGCTGTCTGATTGTTGCGGTGAGTTCGACTGCCGGCTGGTCTTTAGATTCTGCTACTCAGTTATAGGAGTTACAGAGTGCCATCAGTTATAATACCTAAGTCGGTCTCCATGAGGCCACCTTTCCAGCTCTGCTTCCCTTCAATTCACTCCGTCTAAGCACTAAAGAACAAATTCCAGCAGGTACGAGCGAAACACAAGTCAGGAAAGTTTTACTATTTCAAGGATTTCTACTCGTTAAACGAAAATTCCTTCTTTTCGGAAGAGGCGTCTTCCAGAAAGTTCCAACACGTTCGGGAGGGAGGGAATGGGTTTAAAAACGCGAAATTTTATAAACGCTAAAAATTTTGCACTTACTTTCATAAACGGCAGTCTTTTTAGCGGTTGTGAAGTTTCGTGTTTATAAGTTTTTTATACTTATTTGCAGGTAAACTGCCACGGCTACATGACGATCAAGTTCCAGCAGTACCACAACCATGACAGCCGGTGCTCCGATGGAACTTATTGCGACACGATTCTTTTCTTAAACTCCAGAGAGAGCGCCTGCGATCCGCACTTCCACCTGACAGCTGACCGCTATAACGCTGGCGGGTAGGTAGTTAGAACTTTGACCAACCTGCAGCCTCCATCCACTCGAGCATCAAGAGAGCGAAAGTCCCTTTTCCTTGGTTTGAAATACTCGCACACTTCTCAAAGACTTTGCTGAAATACAGATTTCGGATTCCTTTCAATTTCAGAAACGGGCTGTTCGACCACAGTCAGTCAGGCTGGTACTGGGACAAGGATGTAATCAACTTCGGATCGGATTTCGCGGGAATAAAGAATCCCGTTGCCATTGCGATGAACTTCGACAACAACGATGTGAGTCCGCGCACCGAGTAGTTCGCACCTGCGGTCTGAATCTGAGTCTCATTTCGTGCATGGTGAATTTTCAATTGCAGGGCCGACTCTTCATCAGAGTCATTGTCCATGACAAGGACAGCATGGCAGACGATTTGATTGACATATTCTCGGCTACCCTGGAAGCCTCCGGCCCAGACGCAAAGGACCTGACGATTGTCAGCCATGCGATGGGTCACACGTAGGTTGCTCACATGCTCATAGTTTGTGCTAACCTGTTCCAACGTTCATCAAATTTTTATCCTTTAATCTCTGCTTCATCAGCTTGCGCATCCGGTACTGGTACAGCTGCCATTCCGGCTACTACGGCGCGCTGTGCAACACCTACTGCAGGGAGAAGAACAACGCGTGGGATGGTCATTACACCTGCGGCTCAGACGGACAGAAAGTCTGCCGTAGCGGTGAGTGACTGACTTCAAGGCACCAATTCCTGTCCATATCGATGGTGCTTTTGCACAAAAACTTTTTTTTCTCAAAAACGTTATTTCTTTACTTTCAATCCAAAGTTATGAGCCACTGGTTGAAGTTGCCTCTACGCTCGAGTACGTGCAGTGCCATGAATTGCCACTAGAAAATGAACGACTGAGAAAATTTTGCTACAGAGTTCAGTTCCGCTTATGACTTTATAACACATTGACTCACCTTAGGCTGGATTGGCGCCGACTGCAAGACGCCGCACCCGTGTAGCACCGGCGTCTGTCAGAACGGCGCCACCTGCGTACCTAACGGCGACTCCTACAGCTGCCGATGTCCCGCTGACTTCTCCGGTACGAACTGCGAGACGCCGCACCCGTGTAGCACCGGTGTCTGTCAGAACGGCGCCACCTGCGTACCTAACGGCGACTCCTACAGCTGCCGATGTCCCGCTGACTACTCCGGTACGAACTGCGAGACCTTCCTCAACCCGTGCACCTACCGAAACCCGTGCAAAAACGGCGCCACCTGTCAGCTGGACGCCAGCCGACAGCCGCAGTGCCGCTGCTTGCCGCAGTTCACCGGCTCTCACTGTGAGCTCGACGTCGATGAATGCTCGACTGAGTCGCCGTGCAGTAACGACATGCCATGCGTCAACATTCACGGCGGTTTCTATTGCAACTGCACCGACGCAAAGCTCCACGGCAGCCTCTGCGAGTTCGACCGCTGCAACACCACCGTCTGCTTGAACAGCGGCATCTGTCACGTGAACGAGACGGACGGTGTTCCGCGCTGCCTCTGTCCGGAAGGATTTTTAGGAGAGAACTGCGAGATCGATAACCCGTGCTACAGCAGCCCGTGCGAGAACGGGGCGCCCTGCAGGAACAGCGCTGTCGGTTTCGCCTGCGACTGCCCGCCAGGCTTCATCGGAAACCGATGCGAGACAGCGAAGCCGAACTACTGCGCCAGTGGGCCCTGCCGCAACGGAGGAGACTGCGTCAGCGGTACGGACGGCTTCAGCTGCACCTGTCCAACAGGCTTCGAAGGCGCGCTCTGCGAACGTCTCGCATCCGAAGGCACCCCGAAATCGGTCGGCCAGGTGGGCGAAAATCCCGGCGACGCCTCGACTGGAAACTCCAGCGTTGTTGGAGTGGCGGCCGGATGCGCAGTAGGCTTCCTGCTGCTGATTGCCCTCGGCGTGTTCCTGGGCGTCTACCTGCTGCGTCGACGACGTAACGCCGGGTAAGTACTCGTAGATTGGATGGGCAAAAATAATACGCACCATTGTCGGTTACATCCTCGAGAGCTTGAACTCTCTCGCATAAACAGTATGTATCTTTGTTGCTAGATCTGTGGTTCATTAAACACAGCTTACTATCCTTGATCCGTCCTGAACTACTCGCAGGTCCGAAGCAGATCTCGGGAGCAGCATCGGACACACCAATGAAATTTATAACAATGCCAGCGAATTTACCGGCACAGTGCGCAGTTACGAGTAAGTAGAGCAGGTCAAATGTTGTTTAACAATCGGCGTTCCCTATGGGCCGTCTTGTCTCACTTTCCTTGCGCCTATTAATAATATTTAAAACGTGCTCAGTAATTTCTACTAGCAGTAGTGCATTAATACTGATTTTCTGCAAAAATTTCTCACAGCCCGACTGTCCAATGGGAAGACGAGCCTGCAGTCTACGAAGCAATCAGCGGTCTGCCGGTTGGCGAACCGGCGAACCAGCTGCCGGTCGGTGGACTGGAAAATTCGGCCTACGAAGAGGACGCCTGAGCAACCAGCGGTGTTCAGAAACTTTTGCCTCGTGTGGCCAAGGAAAAGTTATTGAGAAGCGTCATTGCTCTGTTTTATTGATTGATCGATTGACCAAGTTATCATTCAAGTTTACACTTTGCTTTAGCAAGCCGACGCCCGAACACTCATTCAACTCATGCACCGAATTCCCGCATTTTCCTGCCGATAATTTTCACAAAGTTTCGTTGCATCATAAAGTTTTAACAAGTGTTTACAGCTAATAAAATTGTTTTTTACAAGGTTTTTTGTATATAAAAGTTAACATCGCTTGCCCGAGAGTGCGTAATGCAATATTTAACTATAGCTCTGATAATTTCTGTTAATTTAACGCTCTTTGATCTCGCTAGATCTCGCTATTCGTAAAGTTAACTTGTCTGAAATTCAATGCGCTCAAAACTATTCCTTTAATAGATCTTTTTTATTTAAAAAAGTTGTTCTAATACACTTAAAAATATTCGAAAACTTGCCGCCAAAACTTGAGTACTTTTCAGTCACTTTTCTGAAATAAAAATTCCAGGAAGTTCTTTGTAAAGCATCGCCAATTCTGTGAAGTGCTTGAGTCTGTTCAACGATGTGAGATCAGTTGGTCAGAGGATCATCTGTCATGACGCCCATTGACACAAAAAGCGTTTTTTCCGTTTCCCCCGGTGGGCCATCCCGCGATGTGAATGCAAATTGAAACTTCAAAGTGTTGTGCCCGGGTGCACTTGCACCGATGAGCAATCTCTGGCTCTCGGTCAAAGTGTGCCCGGCTCTGCACTCCCACCCCCGGCCGCGTGCCTGCGACAACTCCCCCCATTCTGTCTGCGTCAACCCCCCCCCATTCTGTCTGCGTCAACCCCCCATTCTGTCTGCGTCAACCCCCCCCCTCCAGTTGCACCCACCCCACTGCCTGTTAGGCCAGCCGGCTTTGGCTGGCTGCGGCCCCAGTGCGCCCCCTCGCTCACCCTGCGATTGGCTGGTGGTCCAGCCAATCGGTTTGTTTCCTCTCCCCTCCAATCGCGACCCCGACTTGTAACTTTTTCCTTGTTGGATAAGACGATCGAAATTTTGGCTAGCTGGGCCTGGGGTAGCGATACCCCAGGGCTTAACCAGCTAGCACAAATATAAATATATGCAGGAGCGGCAGTAGGGGAGGCATCTCTCTTTCCTTGGTTGAATTGTGCAAGTCACAGCCATAAGTCTAATACTGCAATCCAGATACCTGTCTATTCTTGGCTCACACTGGTTTAGGATTGGGGGTGGTTAGAGTGTCGGACTCACGAATTGAAGGTCGGGGGTTCGATTCTGGATCCTACTGGAACAACTTGTGGCCTTGAGCTTGCAAGAAATTTAACCCTGCATTGCTTCAGTTCACCCAGCGGGTGTGTGTGGCGACCCCCAGTCCTTGGACTGAACAGCCGTACGCAGCCTTCAGATGCACCGCGCAATAGCTGCGGCTGAGCTGTCAGTTGCACATCTGGCCCAATTAGGGTAGGTGCATTCAATTATTCTTATTAAATCATTCTCATTATTTTAAGATAGAAAGGGTTGGGCGTAAATTTGACTCTCTGACCCTCAAGTGTACAATGTCTGCCCCCGTCACTCTGCAGCCAATCAGCTTGCACGCTTCTTGTTTATCAGGCGCAACTCCACCCCACGCAAATATCGATTTCTAAATATATATTGGCGCTCAAGGTCGCGCAGTGGCCAAGCCTTTTCTTACCCCTAAAGCAAATCTACAAGCTCGTTAATAATTGGATTTTATAAAATATCAAACACAAAAAAGAAAACCACCGCCTCGACGCTTTAATAACTGGAGGAAACTATTTTCGAATCTCTGAACCCACTGTATGATCAGCTCAGTTGACTGTATCAAAAGCGTGCAAGCGGTGTTTATAACAAAGTTTATTTTAAAACTCTGCAAACAGATATAAACTCTCAAGTGAACGATTAACGGGTGATGAGAGCAAGTTGTAAAAACACAGGCATCGATACTTAAATCAAGGTATTGATTAGCTTGGTTTATGCGCATTGCTGCTCTGACAGGATTTATCAGGCATTCTCGGGCCGCTCTGCCTCGTAGGCCGGCGGCGGGCTCACCGGGAACAGTTCGTAGTAACCAGGCGGCTTCGCTGCCGGCTGCTGCAACTCGGGCGCCGGTCCAGCGTCATTCCGCGGATAGTCGGGCGAGCCTCTCGCTGCCCGGGTCGCCGTCGAGTCGCCAACTGATGATCTGTGCTTGCAGCAGGCGGACTTCACCGCCTTGGCCAGGCAGCAGGACAGCCCCGCCATGGCGACTAGCAGGGCCAGGCCGGAGACCGCATAGCCCAAGCTGGAATGGGGATGGGGTGAAGGAAAGCCGCTCTGCCTGTTATTTTTCTTTGTTTCAGATGCCTACAGAGCCTGTCTGTGCGTTTCTGTGTCTCTGTAGCTATCGGCGAACACCAAAGACTCTGGTGTTGTGAGCTGCGCCTCCTAATGCCACCGTCTTCATTTTATTTTTCTCGTTTTCATTTTCCCCTTTTCATTGGCTGACGTCTTTTCGTCTCCCTCTCTCGTTTGGGCCAGTCCAATCATGTCTCTGGCCACGGAGGCACCTGATTGGCTAGCCTCCCCCTTCTTTCTCTCTCGTTTGGGTCAGTTCAAACATGTCTCTCGCCGCGGAGGCACCTGATTGGCTAGCCTCCCCCTTCTTTCTCTCTCGTTTGGGTCAGTTCAAACATGTCTCTCGCCGCGGAGGCACCTGATTGGCTAGCCTCCCCCTTCTTTCTCTCTCGTTTGGGTCAGTTCAAACATGTCTCTCGCCGCGGAGGCACCTGATTGGCTAGCCTCCCCCTTCTTTCTCTATCGCCATTCAACTCTGAGTTTTTCCCCACCACTCCCCCAGTCCTGCGTGGCTTAGCCCCACCTAGTCCCCTGCTCTTACCCAGTATTTTCGTGCGCGCGCGGCCCTCGCCCCTCCCTGCTCCCTACCACTAGCCCTACGCGTGCTTAAGTTAAAGTGAAGATTCAACTAGAAGTACATTCAAATGAAGCTGAAATTTAGAAAGAAAATCAGCCCTTAATAAGCGCGTCACGTGACCCCTCCAAGAAAGACAGCGTTTACTTTTTATTAATTAATCCTATCTTCACTATTCTCTTCTCTCGTCGCCGTCTTCATTCGGGTCTGCGAAGTGCCTGTACGTCTCCGTACCCGTGCTCACCTTTGCTGCTACTGAGTGGCTACCTGCTCACAACCTCCTTATCCGCACCTCCCTCCTGCCGTAGGGCTGGACGAGTGTCTGTACGCTCCCAGCCTGTCCACTTCCGCCTCGAAGTGTTTGTACGCCTCGGGGGTAGCCACTCTCTGACCTATCACACCCGGCAAGCTCTTGGCAGTCCCGCCCTGATCACCCCGTCTGCGGTCCGCACGGACGGAAACAGGAACTGCAGCACTGGTGACCAAATGCTTGAGGCCAACTGTTGTCCTAATAAACTGTGCGCACCCAGCAACGCAGAACACCCGCCAGCAGTCCAAGACGCTGTGACAGCCGTTAGCCATTGCTCCGTCCGAAAAAAAGCCATGTACTGTCGCAATGCTCATTCACCACCTGTTCTAGTGGACGCCCCGCGATCCAGCCCGACAGCTTGAGTCCCCAAACCTCTTTGCTCACCTTGCATAAGATCTGCTCAGATAAGCCTCGCCCGAACCTGCTGAGATGCGTTGCTAAGCTAGCTAATGGGTGAACTTTTTTTCACTCGCCCAGCGTGTCTTTCTGTCAGTAGAGCACACAACTCACTATTTCCAGTAGTTGGAGCTGCCGCAGTCGTCAGACTCTGTGCTCTGGTCGCAGTCATCGCAGCAGTAATAGTAACTGGCCCCGCTGCTCAGGCGGCAGCAGTAGGGATCGGGCTTCTTGCAGGTGACGTTGGCGCGTTTGCCACGGATAAAAACGGTGCACAGGCTTGAGTCGGCGTAGGTCACTGAAATTGATGCAAATTTCGGTTCCGAATCAATCGAACTTCTCCCTGAAAGTACAGGCGCCCTCAAACTGATCAGAGACTCTCACAGACTCACAGAATGTTACAACTAGGATCAGGAGTAGCAGGACTGAGCAGCTTCTCATTCTCGACGATGGACTCTCCCGTCTTGAAGAGACAACAAGGTCCCTAAAATTTGCTGAGAAAGTTTTCAGCTCAGCAGAGCCGCTGTTGTTTGCTTTTCTCTCATTGTTCAAATGCCTCACTGTGCTGAACGTCTGTTGGGCAAGAAATTCGGAAAAACAAACCTTGCTGCTCGACAATGCACATCGAGCTCTGTGCTTATCTACGCTCGTAGAATTTATTGTACAATTCTGTTTTGAGCACTGCTCAGGCTGCCCTCAAACCGAACTCCAGTAAGTTTGCGCACTTGGCTGCGCATCCAGCAAAGCATCAAAGCCGAGGGGAGACTGGGTGGGCCGGAAACAAAACAGTCGCCCTCGCCACTCCTGCTGGCTCTCTGACTGCATGCGCACTCGCCTTTCCTCTAACCTGCTGCTGCCACTGCTTTACGGCATTCAGTCCCCAGTCTGCGGCCAATGCCAGGCTGACTGTCAGACAGCTCCTGCAATTGTCTGTTTGTCTGTTTAGGTCTGTCCGCTTGAACAAAAATGAAATCATACTACGACATCTTGCTCACGACCATAACTGCTTTGAGTGCACTTTAGCTGAGAAGAAGCCTAAAGCTTTTTTATAATAACAAGTAGTGCGACTGGTACGTTAGCGATTCCAGCTGGCAGGCCACATCATCCGATGCGAGTCTTACTTCCTACAGCCGGTACAGGAGGTGCTGCTGCTGACACTGCAGGCTTACAGCCGATTGGTGATCGGGAGTGCTTGAGCTAGCCGGGGAGTTGCTTACAGCCGATTGGTGATCGGGAGTGCTTGAGCTACCCGGGGAGTTGCTTACAGCCGATTGGTGATCGGGAGTGCTTGAGCTACCCGGGGAGTTGCTTACAGCCGATTGGTGATTGGGAGTGCTTGAGCTAGCCGGGGAGTTGCTTACAGCCGATTGGTGATTGGGAGTGCTTGAGCTAGCCGGGGAGTTGCTTACAGCCGATTGGTGATTGGGAGTGCTTGAGCTACCCGGGGAGTTGCTTACAGCCGATTGGTGATTGGGAGTGCTTGAGCTAGCCGGGGAGTTGCTTACAGCCGATTGGTGATCGGGAGTGCTTGAGCTAGCCGGGGAGTTGCTTACAGCCGATTGGTGATCGGGAGTGCTTGAGCTAGCCGGGGAGTTGCTTACAGCCGATTGGTGATCGGGAGTGCTTGAGCTAGCCGGGGAGTTGCTTACAGCCGATTGGTGATTGGGAGTGCTTGAGCTAGCCGGGGAGTTGCTTACAGCCGATTGGTGATCGGGAGTGCTTGAGCTAGCCGGGGAGTTGCTTACAGCCGATTGGTGATTGGGAGTGCTTGAGCTACCCGGGGAGTTGCTTACAGCCGATTGGTGATCGGGAGTGCTTGAGCTAGCCGGGGAGTTGCTTACAGCCGATTGGTGATTGGGAGTGCTTGAGCTAGCCGGGGAGTTGCTTACAGCCGATTGGTGATTGGGAGTGCTTGAGCTAGCCGGGGAGTTGCTTACAGCCGATTGGTGATCGGGAGTGCTTGAGCTACCCGGGGAGTTGCTTACAGCCGATTGGTGATCGGGAGTGCTTGAGCTACCCGGGGAGTTGCTTACAGCCGATTGGTGATCGGGAGTGCTTGAGCTACCCGGGAGTTGCTTACAGCCGATTGGTGATTGGGAGTGCTTGAGCTACCCGGGGAGTTGCTTACAGCCGATTGGTGATTGGGAGTGCTTGAGCTACCCGGGGAGTTGCTTACAGCCGATTGGTGATTGGGAGTGCTTGAGCTAGCCGGGGAGTTGCTTACAGCCGATTGGTGATTGGGAGTGCTTGAGCTAGCCGGGGAGTTGCTTACAGCCGATTGGTGATTGGGAGTGCTTGAGCTAGCCGGGGAGTTGCTTACAGCCGATTGGTGATTGGGAGTGCTTGAGCTAGCCGGGGAGTTGCTTACAGCCGATTGGTGATTGGGAGTGCTTGAGCTAGCCGGGGAGTTGCTTACAGCCGATTGGTGATTGGGAGTGCTTGAGCTAGCCGGGGAGTTGCTTACAGCCGATTGGTGATTGGGAGTGCTTGAGCTAGCCGGGGAGTTGCTTACAGCCGATTGGTGATTGGGAGTGCTTGAGCTGGCTGGGGAGTTGCTTACAGCCGATTGGTGATCGGGAGTGCTTGAGCTACCCGGGGAGTTGCTTACAGCCGATTGGTGATTGGGAGTGCTTGAGCTGGCTGGGGAGTTGTCTATACGTAGCCAAAGCTGAGCAATCTATAGCCGAAGCAGCTTAAATAGTGACCCCAATGTCGGTCACGTGATGCCATTCAAGGTCGTTGCTATGACTCATTCTATTCGATTGCCTACCCGAAGGACCGTTGGAGCCGGTCTCGTGCAGGCGCCGGCCTCAGTACTCATGCTCCTGCGTGGCTAACGAAGACCGATCTTTCGCCAGCCGATGCAGCTTCACCGACAATGGCTACGATAAAACGAATAAAAAAATCAATACCCGAGTACACGGTTTTCTAAAAAACAGAGATTTATTTAGTAGAATAAATAGTTTTAGCTTTGAGAAATTCATTTGATGGCTCAGTAAATATCAGGAAAACGCGTTTGTAAAAAAACAGTGTCTGAAAAAGATGAAACAATAGAAGTGTCCGCCATTAATTACACGTATTTTGCATGTCACTGGGCTCGAAAATAATCAATCAACTAAGTTAAAGTTTTGCGTGGGTTCTCAGAGAAGGAGAGTGAGGTCCAGAGCGGGCATGATTCGATGCAAGTGGTTTAGCCGCATCCAGAAGTAATAATAAAGACAGCTAGAAGGAGAGAGAGAGAAATCTATTTCCAGAGGCCAGCTAAGTAAGCACTGATTCCACGAGTTCAACGCTCTTCAATGATCGGCCCCTAAGCGCTCTCCGGCCTCTCCTTGTAGTCCGGCGGCGGGGTCACGGTGAAGACGTCGAAGTAGCCCGGCGGCATCTTCGGCGGCTGCTGCCACTCCGGCGCCACGTCGACGTTCTTGGGGTAGTCGACTGAGGAGCTCGGGACTCCGGCGGTGGCCGAACGGACCGAAGTCGTGCGGCGCTTGCAGCAGACCGACTTGAACAGCTTCACCAGGCCGAAGACCAGGCCGGCCAGCACGAAAAGCAGCACCAGGGCGCCGATGGCGCAGCCGATGCTGCGGAGAGGGAAGACGAGCTCTGCCTGTCTGTCTGTCTGTCTGTCTGTCTGTCTATCTATCTATCTATCTATCTATCTATCTATCTATCTATCTATCTATCTATCTATCTATCTATCTATCTATCTATCTATCTATCTATCTATCTATCTATCTATCTATCTATCTATCTATCTATCTATCTATCTATCTATCTATCTATCTATCTATCTATCTATCTATCTATCGCAGGTGAACTTACTATTTCCAATAGTATTTATATTTCCAGTAGCCGTGGTGGTCATCATCGTCATCATCCCGCTCGCAGTCGTCATAGTCGACGCCCTTGCGGCAGTCGCTGCAGCAGAACACCGGCTTCAGGGGGTGCCGGCTCCGGCAGCAATAGGGCGTCGGCCTCGTGCAGGTCAGATTGGTGGTCTTGCCGTCGGGCAGCCGGCCTGAGCAGCACCGCCTGGAGTGCGCATTGCTCACGGAAACTGACAGGATTAACAATGGCTTAAGTTGAGTTTCATCGGTCATTGACTGCTCATAATTCACAAGGCAGCTAAGCAAACTCACTGTAGCAGGCTGCAACAGCCAGGAGAAGCAGAAGGCAACGAACTGAGCAGCTTGACATCTCAAATTCTCAATGTCTGTCAGCTGAGCTGGCTATTTTGGACTCGTCTGTTATCGAGTCTTACTGAGCTGGGCTCAACACCTGGCGACCGAATGATAAATAGAAGAATATTCTGAGGCTGCACAGAGCCAGAGTTGTCTCTCTCCCTGCCCCAGCTCTCTGCCCCGCTCTCTCCTCTCTCGCCAGTCGCCATCTTGAGCATCATTCCTATGCACTTTAAAGTATTTTTCTCTGTCCCCTATGAGCATTGTTTCCTAGGCTGCTTTTGTTTTGTTATTTCGCTGGTGCGAGCTCTGCTCAAACAGGGGCGCGGTCCAGCTGCTCAGGTGACTCATGCGTCTTGAGTAAAAAAACTGTTGGAAGGCCGATACCTGCATGGATGGGTGGATGGGGCTGGCTTGGAGGCTGCACTGTATGTAGAATGCTCAGTTGCTCTCTTAATTACTTAAATTACGTGCGATATACTTTTAGTAGCTGTGTGAATTGCCTGCTAGTAGGTTAAATTTGAGATGAAATTCAAGATGGGAGAGCGGGAGATGGGAGTGAAGGGAGATGGGAGAGAGGAAGATAGGAAAGAGGGAGATGGGAGAGAGGGAGATGGAGAGAGGGAGATGGGAGAGAGGGAGATGGGAGAGAGGGAGATGGGAGAGAGGGAGATGGGAGAGAGGGAGATGGGAGAGAGGGAGATGGGAGAGAGGGAGATGGGAGAGAGGGAGATGGGAGAGAGGCAGAGGGGAGAGAGGGAGATGGGAGAGAGCGAGATGGGATGGGAGATAGAGATTGGAGAGAGAATAATGGGTGAGAGAGATGGAATAAGGTAGGGGATTCAGCAGATCCGGCAGCTGTACACCTGTGCTCTTCCCTCGAGCACCAGATTGCACCGGCGCTCCAGCAACCCCTAAGCCCCAATGCGGAGCCAGAGGCGCTCCCTCATAACTGGCTTGCATATAATACTGCAGCAGTTCAAAGAGCCAGCCTTCTGCCTCACGTTCCATCGATCACCCTGGCTTTAGAGTTTGGGCATGACCTCATCGCTCAAGCTGATGATGGGCCTGGCACCTGATACAGCCTCACAATAACCGGAGCTGCATTCATCATCTTCAATAGCCTGAATTGCGGGAGTGAAAATATAATTGATAACTGTACATTGTGGCTTAATCTAAAATTGCCGCGCTGCCCAATGCCCCAGTCCTGTTGCTTCCTGCCTTGCCCGGCTTGCCATAAAAAGTCAGGTTGGATAGCGATTTGGGGCTGAAGGACTGACTGAGCTGAACTGCTCTTGCCTGCTCTGCTCTTGCGACTGACTGCTTTTGGCAAGGTGAGTGTGCAGTTAGTTAGTTAGTTAGTTAGTTAGTTAGTTAGTTAGTTAGTTAGTTAGTTAGTGAGTGAGTGAGTTAGTTAGTGAGTGAGTGAGTTAGTTAGTTAGTTAGTTAGTTAGTTAGTTAGTTAGTTAGTTAGTTAGTTAGTTAGTTAGTTAGTTAGTTAGTTAGTTAGTTAGTTAGTTAGTTAGTTAGTTAGTTAGTTAGTTAGTTAGTTAGTTAGTTAGTTAGTTAGTTAGTTAGTTAGTTAGTTAGTTAGTTAGTTAGTTAGTTAGCTAGTTAGTTAGTTAGTTAGTTAGTTAGCTAGTTAGTTAGTTAGTTAGTTAGTTATTAAGTTAGTTAGTTAATGAGTACGTCATAGAATTAGATCATAAAAATGAAAGTCGATAGCGATGGCTGCCAGGGTCTCAGGCGGTCTCGCTAATTTCGCTACACAATGGGCCGAAGCAAATTGGCAATTGGAAGCCGGTTGAGCCATAAACATCACGTGCTCAAATTTTACAATGAGCTGGGCGTGAATGAAAGACTTTGCTCGTAACTCATGCTTGGTCCAATTTTTATTCAAACTCGACAGCTTTTATGCAGCAACAATTCTCTGTAAAGTTTTCTCTACTCTGAGATGAGTAGGAGAAATAAGCGGTCCCTCTCTCCACCTGTCAGAGGCGCAGTTCTCTTCAAAGGGTAACTGGAGCGAATCTCCGGCCTCTGCTCTCAACGAGCTCGGGCCCCGGTTCGCTTATTGCACAGCTGCAGCAGACAAAACTGCGCGGGGTGCCGCGGTGCGACCCCAAGTAGCAAATCTGAGGCGGCAGGGGTGGCCACAGATTCAAACAAAAACTCGCACAGCTTAAATGAGCTGCCGGTCCAGAGGCCTCGCCCTCCCCTCATCAGCGCCACCTGCACTCGGAAGGCACTTGCGGGCGAAACCGGTGCATTTCAGCTCGGGCAAAACTTTCTTTTATTTCTCTTCCAGTCCAGCATGGCCAACACCGATCAGGAGCAAATCGTGAGTGGCGGGGAGCACCAATTTCTGCCGGGATAGAGGGGACGGAGTAGTCAGTAGTAAACAAGATAGAAAAAATAGACAGAGTAGATAGAGTAGAGAAAGTAGATGGAGTAGAGAAAGTAGATGGAGTAGAGAAAGTAGATGGAGTAGAGAAAGTAGATGGAGTAGAGAAAGTAGATGGAGTAGAGAAAGTAGATGGAGTAGAGAAAGTAGATGGAGTAGACAGAGTAGATAGAGTAGAGAAAGTGGATAGAGTAGACAGAGTCGATAGAGTAGAGAAAGTAGATGGAGTAGAGAGAGTAGATAAAGTAGACAAAGTAGATAGAGTAGAGAAAGTAGATAGAGTAGAGAGAGTAGATAAAGTAGAAAAAGTAGATAGAGTAGAGAAGGTAGGCAGAGTAGACAAAACAAAGCCGATGGGGATGCGGTGCAGTCGGCAGAGTAGACAAAACACAGATGGGGATGCGGTGCAGTCGGCAGAGTAGACAAAACACAGATGGGGATGCGGTGCAGTCGGCAGAGTAGACAAAACACAGATGGGGATGCGGTGCAGTCGGCAGAGTAGACAAAACACAGATGGGGATGCGGTGCAGTCGGCAGAGTAGACAAAACACAGATGGGGATGCGGTGCAGTCGGCAGAGTAGACAAAACACAGATGGGGATGCGGTGCAGTCGGCAGAGTAGACAAAACACAGATGGGGATGCGGTGCAGTCGGCAGAGTAGACAAAACACAGATGGGGATGCGGTGCAGTCGGCAGAGTAGACAAAACACAGATGGGGACACAGAATATACACAGAATGGTGAATCAGCGCTTAAACTAGTTATCGGAATAAAATGTTCATAGACTACTAATGATGAGGTGGCGAAAAGTAGTGCAATTAAATTGACGTAGATTAAGCTAAGCGCCCTAGGCTATATGTATTAAAAGTCAATGTAAAGAGATAAGGATAAGCGTAAAAGACTTTTCGATTAGCTTGTGCTGCTTGCACGTGTATTTTTTTATAACATTGAATTAGAATTAACATTGAA